>OLKM01002700.1:10000-57604 GCA_900291075.1 Melanogrammus aeglefinus | reverse complement strand
CTGAGGGACTCGAGCTTCGCCTATGGCAGCCAAAGCGATATCTACTTCCAGTGACCACATAAAGAAAAGGCGATAGGTTAAAACTGAGTTTTTTTGCGCCGTGAATTGCGCGTTTTCCCGACGAACCTGTTTTTGCGTCAAAAAAAGGGGTGAAAATGCATGTCACTTGAGGCTATGCTGAGTGTGGTGACTTTATCTTTTGTTAACCCTAAATCTTATGGTGGGCTGAACCTGTGGATCTGGCTTTCCCTTGGGAGAAGAGAGCTGGTTCTTCCTGTGTTCGTAAATCTTTATGGTGGTGTCACGTTATAAATTGTACCCGGGGGCGAAAATTGTACCGCCTATCGTCTTCGTATCAGTTTGTTTACCATCCTGACAACCTGCCCGGCAACAGACGACGCGATGCAGAAAACATGTTTTCCAAACGACGAAAATAACATAGATAGCCGATAACAATTGTTTTTACTTTTATATTTGTATTGTATTTAATTGTTTAATCGAAACAATAAAAAAAATTGCCCCGCGAAACCGGGCGATCGCGTCAAATGACAAATGCTTTTGCCCCGCTGTCAGATGACATTTGTCATTTGACGCGATCGCGCCGTTTCGCGCAGCATTTTTTTATTGTTTCGGATTAAACAATTAAATACAATACAAATTATGAAGTAAAAACCAATTGTTATCGCTATCTATCCTAATATACAGATAGCGATCCCGCTATCTGTATTATGTTATTTCGTCGTTTGGAAACATGTTTTCTGCATCGCGTCGTCTGTTGCCGGGCAGGTTGTCAGGATGTAAACAAACGATGACGTAGGCCGGTACAATTTTCGCCCCCGGTACAATTTTAACGTGACAGTGGCACTGTTCTTTCATGACCTGGGGCCGTGTGGTGCTGGTTAGTTAGAGCCTAGTTAGAGTGTAAGGGGCCTGGTTGGGAGTATAAGGCTTATTAGATGTATAAGTAGAAATGTAAGGGGCTTAATTTGAATTGTAAGGAGCTTTAATTAGAACGTAAGGGGCTTTCATTAGAATGTAAGGGGCTTTAATTAGAATGTAAAGGAGCTTAATTAGAATGTTAAGGGGCTTTAATTAGAGAATGTTAAGGACCATCATATCCCGTCAGTCCACCAACTGGAGGAGATGATTATTGATGCGCTCCGAAGTTTGGCAGATGATGTTGAGAACCAATCGTGTTCAAGACACAGAGATGCAATAGATAGAGAGGCTGTAGCGGCCTCCGCCGCAAGATCGCCGCTACCGTCCTTTGCCGCCATTTTCAGTTATTACTACGTAGTAACCGTGCGTGTCCACACCAAACGCGAAATTTGTCGCGCCGTCGTCTCGCGTTGTTCGCCGAAGTTTTTGTCGCGCCACACATCATAATCTGTCGCTGTGCAAGTTTTTGTCGAATCTGTCGGCGCCAACCGGTACGCCAGATCTCGTCTTTGATCTCAGGAAGCTAAGCAGGGTCCGGCCTGGTTAGTATTTGGATGGGAGAACCGCCCTAGGAAAACCCAGGTGCTGTATGCTATGGAGTGCTCTGCGTCTGCGAGATTACCCGTCCCCAGCTAATGGGTAAATAGTGGGTAGATGGCACCCCAGCCTTGAAAAGGCAACCCATCTAGGAGAAGGCTACTTCAAACAATAAACCAAAGATTGTTGCTCGGCGTCTCGACCATAGAGAGAGAGCGCCACAACTTTGACTCCAGGCCTCCCATTTCAACAACCATGTCCGACACATTGCATGTTCTTTACCTTTTAAAGACAAAAGCATTTAAAGACAAAAGCATTTAAAGACAAGCATTGCATGTCTTTAGCTTGAGCGGGAAGTGAACGCTACGTCACTCAATAAAGTGAACGCTGATTGGCTGTAATCACGCGTCATCACGCGAAATTCGCGTCAAAGTTGAAAAATTTGAACTCGAGCGAATCTGTCGCGCCACAAATCCACGTGAAAGTGCTCGCCAGAAGACGGCGAAAGTGTGGCGCGACAAATCAACATTTGTCGCCAGTTTTCTCGCGCGAAAATCTCGCCCGATACGCGTCTCTACGTTCACTTTGTATGGGATCTTGTCGCCCGTCGCGTTTGGTGTGAACGCACGGTAATAGGGCACAATGGTAGGCATAAAAAATAACGTGCCACGTGCGTGGATGATCAGCCGGTCTGACGAGGAAGTGACGGGGTGAGTTGCCCTAATGTGGGACACTGCGTAATCTGGGACACCTAAGGTCTAGAGCATTTATCTCTTATTCTGAAACAGGCAAATGAATAATATGGTTGTCAAATGCAAGCAGGGATGACCTGTGATTGAAATCACATGACTTCCCGATTTTGGTTATAAAGATAGGGGAGGGGTCTACAGTCAAACCGGAAGTGCACAGTGTGAAGACCCGAAAAGGTCAGTGACATAGGTTTAAGAGAAAATTTATTCTAAGGTTATACATTTGTAATAAACAAAAACAAAATCATATTTGATATCAGATTGTGTTTATGATATAATTATGCAGCAAATTATGCAAAAATATTATGAAAATGTGTTTAATTTATTTATTTTTCTATCAATCTTTAGCTGTCCCACATTTGGAAAGGTGTTTCCGAATGTGGGACAGCATGATTTGCCTAATCTGGGACAGTCATGTCAATTGTGAAAACAAGCATTTAAATGTGTAATGTGTATTTAATTCAGGGTTTATTAGTACAATAGGATCAAAACCCAGTGTTGATGGAACAGTTAATCTAGTTTAGTGGACTAGCTATGTTAAAGCGCTAGCTTTTAGTCACACTAAAATCAAGCTAGCTAGACTAGCTAGCCAGGACAAAGGCCTTTAGTCACTCACACATCACCCACACACACACACACACTAAGTTTAAAGCAAGGCAAAGGAAAATTAAATTTAACTAAATTCTTTGCAAATTATATTGCAATTTTCTCATATCCTATATAAACAGTGCAATGTATTACAGATAAGGCTACAATGGCAAAGCAGAAAGCAGGGAGAGGATGCAGAGAAAGAAGCCAGGGCAAGAAGCTCAACCAGTGGAGGCAGGAAAGAATGAAGGGAGCAATAAATGAGTTCAGGGAGATTGTTGAGGCCGGTGGGGTCCCTCAGCTGAGGCTGTTGGCCAGGGCCTGGAGTGTGCCAAAAGTCCCACCTCCAGCGCGCAGACTAAAGGGAGCTGGCCACCATCACCCACACTAATCGGCCGGAAGCCACTAATTGCCTGCAGAAGGACGAAAGCTGAGCTGGCTGATTTGGTAAAGACCCTTGGTAAACGGGGCTTCCCTCTAAGGATTGCTGACATCCAAAAACTAGCCTTCCAGTTTGCGCAAAAGAAGGGCATCGTTGGTTTCAGCCAGAAAAATCAGAAGGCTGGCTATGCGCTGTTTCTGGTCTGGCTCTCATGAGACGGAACATTCACCTGGGCATCCGCAAACCTGAAGCCCTGTCAGCAGCGAGGGCGGCAGGCTTTAACCCTACGGTTGTGATGGGATGGTTCCAAAAATTCCAAGAAATCATAAAGACCCTGGGATTAGAAGATGTGCCCAGTCACATTTGGAACTGTGATGAAACAGGGCTCCAAGACCACTTCCTCTCTACCAAGGTGGTGGCTGAGGTTGGAGCGCCATGCTACGAGGTCACTGGTGGGGAGAAAGGGGTAACAACCACCTGTCTGGCCAGCCTGAATGCTGCTGGCGGCTTCGGGCCAACTATGATCATTTTCAAGGGAAAACGGAATGAAGCTTGAGTGGCTCTTGGGGTCTCCCCCCAACACATTTTTAAAAATGTTCCGACAACGGGTGGATCAACAGCGATCTATTTGTAAGAGTGGGGGAAACTTTTCCTTAATAGCCTTCCAAATAATGGTCCTCGACCCACTTTGCTCCTTGTCGACGGGCATACGTCCCATGTCTACAATTTAGATTTTTTAAAGATGATGAAGAACAACAATGTCTTTGTATTCAGCCTCCCCCCCCACACCACTCACTATCTGCAGCCTGCAGATAGGGCACTCTTCAAAAGCTTGAAGCACTTCTGGAGGCTGGAGGGGAGGACGATCACAAGGGAGAGTGGAGGAAAACGGCTGGATAGGGTGTTGTTCATGCCACTGTTTGCCAAGGCCTGGGCCAAGGCAGCCCAGCCTCAAATTCCATGGCTGGCTTTCGAGGGCTGCGGGATTTACCCGGTTCAATCCAGCTAGGATAAAGGCAAGCTTATTCAGACCAAAGTGAAACCACTGAGCGGCCCTTCCAGGAGACCCTAGTGGACATGCCAGTAGATGATGCAAGCCCTGCGGCAACTCCAACCCATCAGCAGCCTGCACCTGACAGTCCTGCCCATCACGATGTTCAATGGAATCTTATGGCGCAGACCCCATCCCATCCTCTGCATGATGCTGTCCAGCCAGTGACACAGCCAGAGACAGAAGAGGTCTCCTTCATAAGTCTCACTCCTATTCCAGTGAGAGAGCGACCAACCACCAGCCACCAGAGAGCCAAACCTTCTTCCTGGAACTTGACCAGTGAGGAACATTTTGCATATGTTGAAGGAAAGGGGGAAAAGGGCAAAGGCAAAGACAAGGGCAAGGGCAAGGGGAAAATGCAATACAAAAATAAAATCAACCAGCAGGACCAGGAACCCTGCACGGCCTGCAAAAGTGCATACGGGGACAAACAGGACCCCAAGTGCACAGAGGAATGGCTCGCATGTTCTATCTGCATCCGCTGGTTTCATCAAAGCTGTGCAGAGGAGAATGGGATCCTGGACGACGATGGCTCCCTGACATGCAAGAACTGCTTATTCATTGTGTAGTAGTGTAGGTAAAAAGTGTTTAAAAATGTTTAATCATTTTGCTTACAGCAATGTTCAATTGTTTTACATGCTAGTATTTCCTGTCCTTGTTTTATTGATGGATAGCCAAAACGTGCAAATTAATATTGCAGGGTCCCCAGTTCCATGAAATTACTGTAGGCCTATATGTGGCATTTTTTTAATTACTGTCCGGTCCCAGTTGGATTAAATAACTTTTGACAAATTCTTTGTTGTTGTTGCTGCTTATTTTCATTAATTTATATACACAACAATATATATATATATATATATATATATATATATATATATATTTGTATTGTAGTAATTGGTATCACAAAGCATGGGTATGTACATGTGTCAATGAATATTCATGAGCAGATACTTTTAAATTAAGGTGATATTGTCCTTTTTATTCCTAATAATGACTGTCCCAGATTAGGGCACACACTGTCCCAGATTAGAGCAAACGCATTTTCTTGAGCAATTTTGCACATGGAGCACTAATATATGTGAAATTTCTTCTCTGAGTATGATAACTGAATATTTTTTTCTGTTTTCAGTAGCCAACATCTTGGGGATTTCAGAATGGTATCAGGTGTGGGTCAAATGTAGTGGCTTAGTTTGGTCATATGGCACATAAATTGAAATTGCAAAAAGTGTCCCACATTAGGGCAACTCACCCTAGTTCCCGCCCAGACGCTGATTGGCTGATACGTTTGCCACTTTGCATATTGCCTTTTTGGATTCCTCTTTGGATTCCTCTTTGGATTCTTCTTTGGGTTCCGTTTTGGATTCCTCTTTGGATTCCTCTTTGGATTCCGTTTTGGATTCCTCTTTGGATTCCGTTTTGATTTGGATTCCTCTTTGGATTCTTCTTTGGGTTCCGTTTTGGATTCCTCTTTGGATTCCTCTTTGGATTCCGTTTTGGATTCCTCTTTGGATTCCGTTTTGGATTCCACTTTGGATTCCGTTTTGCGGATTGAAATGTCATTTGAATATCGCAACACACGGAGCGTGGCGAAGTGGATTGCAATCACGGGGACGCTATAGCTTTTCAATTTGAATAAAGGAACTCAAAGAATTTCACAAAATGTTATTGTATTTTTATTGTTATAACTTTTGCAAATGTAATTGAGGATTGCATTGTCACTTTGCATATTAAAATACACTTTGAATAACGTATTTACAAATAACATTATGAAATTGCATAATGCATTGTCAATTGCATAACGTAATTACTTATTGAATTGCAAATTGAAAATTGCATTGCCATTTGAATTTTGCTACATATATGCTTCCATATTAACCCATGGACATATATTTTATAGAATCTTATCCATGAATCGAGGGACCCGTCCACAGCCCGCTTAAGGAGCTGCAATACCAGGCGTGGCCGCTGAGCACTGGTGGATTGCGGAAGTATGGACTGTTCCTGGGGGCTTGGTTTAACCCCCAGAGTCGATTTATATGCATGCATAGGTTCCAGGCGCAAACTTCATCTTATAGTTGGACTGATAAAGGCTGTTGTTGTGAATAAATAATAATTGAATGATTTTGTACAATACCTGGACCTATGTGAAACCTGCAGGTAAGAACCAAAATGCACATACAAAAGTGCGTTATTGGTATGACGTGGAAGCATTCTGAGGCTCTTACTTTGAAAAAGTATTTCTCTACAGGAAGTCCGCTGTCTGATTTGCTCTAGCCCGCTTCATGGCTTCCCCCCGGCTCGGGCGAACTGAGAGTTCAAACCACACGACAACGCCACTAGCGACTACCACAACTAGTGTCTGCCACAGGCCTCAGTGAACCGAACTACCCCCCCGCCGGTCTCCTTCTGGGGCCTCAGTGACCCGAGCCGCCCGCTCCCTGTCTCCTCCTGGGCCCGCTATGAGGCTCAAAGTGGGCTTCGTTCTGCGGAGCGGTCTGGTGGTCGGGGCGTTCTTCAGCCTGGTGGTGCTCTGGTCCTTCCTCTCGCCGAAGCCCAGTGAAGACAGCCCCTTCGCGAAGCGGGTAAGGAGAACCAACGTGATAACCCCAAAATGAATACTCGGGTTGTGTCTCTGTGGTGTGGTTCGTACCAAACAGACCCCGTTGTAGCAAGGTGTACCACGCACCGGGGGCTTTGAAGGTGGCATCGCGGGGACGTTGTGGATATCGTTTTAGCTGTCGCATATAAGGGATAATGTGATTGTTTTGTTCCTGTTTATTTAACATATTCTCCAACTGACTTAGTGGACTGGCAAATAGCCTTTTGAGAAGAACTTGGGGTTCGTAGTGTTGACTTGGGGTGTTGGAAGTTGAGTTCTAAACCCGGAAGTGTATTATCATGTTAAAGCACGGTTCTGCTAATGAGCTCTGTTGGTTCGTTTTGATCAGAGACCTTATGAGCTTTAAATAAATATAACTTACTAAGAGTTTCGGAGGAGCCCTGAGTGGGTTTTTTATATTGTTAGGCACCCGGATTTTTTTTTTTTTTTTACTGTTTATTAAGGTTATACTTTTGCCGATATTAATGTCTGATTTCATTAATTGGTCCTTCTTTCTAATGAATATTACAAATTATCTTACTTCAATTTATAAGTAGGTAGAGTTTGTAAATTGTAAGCAAACGTCATCACTCTGTTCAGATGTGTTCATAAAACTGCAAAACAAACAATGTGTTCCGGGAGTTACCGGTACATCCGTCTGAAATTGATAATTATGGATGAGCGGCTACAAAAAGCCTGAATACATGCACTTTTTTTTTGACTAAAAGTCAAGTTGACTAAGCTTTCAGGCGTCAAGTGATAGCTAGTCTATTTATCTTTTTTTTTTTTTCTCGAGATGCTTCTATAGCAATACAAGAGCTAGTTCTGATTGTTGTTATTGAAAATCATTTTTTTTCTTTAATTGCTTCTAGCAATACATAATTGAAATTTTAAATCTCATAGCATTGAAAATCTTTTTCTTTTATTTAATTGCTTCTATATCAATACATTGGCTAGTTTTTGTTATCATTGAAATTGCAATTATCACCATTCCAAAACCAACGTTCTTTCAACAGGTGGATAGTCTGCAACCAAGAAAGGACCCGGTGGAACCTTTTAAACCAGTGGTACCATGGCCTCATGTAGAGGGAGTGGAGGTAGACTTAAACTCTATCAGACTCAAACAAGGTGAGATATGGTTTAATTTGCTTTATTTCAGAAACAATGTTGAAATTAAAGCCAAGGTAGGCAATTTGGAGAACCCTTTTTTGAAGAGATCCAAACAACCTCCTTTAGGATTCCATACAAAGCCACGTCGCCCAAAACACAAGAATAGCTTGCTAGCTTTGGGAAAAGATCCTCCTATCCTTGTGGTAGACTCCAGTGCTGCGAGAAGACAACACCTACAGAGTCCAATCAATTCATTCTGGTAGATGGAAATGATTGGACAGGCTTATTACGGCACAGATACTGAACTTTTTAAACGTTTGTTGTAAAAGCATTTGAATTATTGATTGCTTGTGGGATATAAAGACAATCAAAGACATCTGACAAAAAAAACACTTCTAAAATAAATTGCTGAGCCTAGCTTTATCACAAACATATCCGTCTATCAATGGCCCGACCCATGTTGAGAAATGGTTTTCAATGATGCACAACATTTGATATCTCACATTGTCAGCCATTAGCTTTTGGGTTAAACATGTACAGAAATAATATATTGATTACCCCATCTGGTAATCTAGCCATTAAGATACTTTTCCCAGGAAAAAGTCCAATCTAACTTTATAGGAAATGGTTATAACCTTAAACTTGGATAAATCTCTCAAAAAGCTCTATCTTTTTATGTAGATAATTAGTTTAAACTAAATGTGGTTGTCGCAGCCCACGCATTCGATGTAGGCCGTGAATAAATATTAATTGAATAACTTTGTAAACTATGTAGACCAATATGAAGTGGGCGGATAAGAACAAAACACGATATTGTCAATTATCAGAAATAATATTACATGTATTCAATTCTAGGTAAAAATATTTAAACCTGGCTAGCGGGTTGCCACAGTCTAAATGCATTAATGGCCAACAGTGCATCTAAATCTTGGAGTTTTGCTAACCCCTTCTCTTTCTCCTTTCAGGCAGAGACATCCATCCTGCGATCCCCAATCAGAATCAGGCGATCCAGCAACAATACGTCACATTCAAGCCCCACTCCAATGCCTACACAAGCCCGATCTTAAAGAAAGATAGCTTGGGGAACTTTGAACCCAAAGAGCCGGAGCCTGCTGGGGTCCCAGACGGCCCAGGTGAGGCTGGGAAGCCCTTTGTCTTGGGGCCCGATTACAAAGACGCTGTGCAGGCCTCTATCAAAGAGTTTGGCTTCAATATGGTTGCCAGTGACATGATATCCCTGGATAGGTCTATCAACGACCTACGACATGAGGAGTAAGTTCTTTAGCAATACTATTATTACATGCACTGCTGTTACTGTTGTTTCTAAATTACAGCATTTAGTGTACTGTTTAATACTGAGATGTTTGTGTACCGCCTTGCCATTTCTCTAGTCCCATTTAGACTGTTGGAACATGTGTCCTGATTATCCCGTTTTTCTACAGATGGCTCTGATTGTAAGGATAGGTATGAAAAGAATTCAAAACCAACTCATTAAACAGGTGTGAGCGGTCTAAATGCTAAGGCAAGACAAGGCAAGGCGACTTTATTTATATAGCGCTTTCATACACGAGGCAGACACAAAGTGCTAAATGGTCAGATACAGCATAGTCAACTAGGAACAGATAGATTTACATTTCATACACTAATACCAGACAGACAACTGCCATTTCTAACCAATTTCACTCAAATTATGGCTCAAAGAATATAGGTAGCTATAGATCTAGCCTAAAGCACATCATATATATGGCAATCAATTGCATTCAACTTTTATAGACTATTAAATATGGGTAAGAGAATTTAATATTGCATTGTATATGTTGTCTCTAATGACAGATCTATGCCTACAACTAGAGCCGTAGATGAGAGAAAAAAAAGTATTACTGAGCGTGAATAGAGTAAAATGCAAAGCTTGTTGTAAATTCATTAATTTTCTTTTCTTTCTTTTTATTGCGTGGAACGAATAGCACAGTCCCAAGGCCAGCTGTTAATTGAAACTGAATCGCTGAAACAATGGCCAGACTCAGACCACCCAGTCTGTCGTTTGCTCAACGATTTAGATCGCTTTATTGCAGAGTGCTTAGTGCAGACTTTGTGCTTTAAGGACACGACAATTCTTTTCTCAGTCGGTAGCCTACTGGGTAGTGCATTTTTCGCTGAAAATTGTCTATACCCTGAAAGGCTTAATTCACATGTATTAATCCTTTTTAATCAGTTAAACGCTTACACATTATATTCATCTTTTTGTTTTGTGATGATCAGGGTTACAAAATCCTTAGTCTTGGTCTTTAACGAGAACTTTGATTGTTTACATTGGGTATAGTCCACAAAATGAAGGCAGATGTTGCAGGGCAGGTAAGACTTGCGGTACCCCTCCGTAGAACAATAATACCGGCTTGGCCGCCTCCTGAGCATGCTATTGTACTGCGTACAGCGTGGCCCCCAGCAGAGACCCTGCCTCCTAAAGTCTGCACCACTCGGATATCCCCCACTAACCCTGTTTAATCATTTTTCCTCATCCTTTCTCAGAAACATTGCTGTCCACACCAACAGTGTTGTAGAAAATGTCTCTGTTCCCAAGAGAAGACATTAAGACATTAACGGTCCATGCCTATAGATGGCTTTGGGAGAATGCATTCCAATAGCCTTTCATTCTGTGGTCTGCGTGTTAGGTAGTCTCTGGTCCAGAACACCAAGGGGGCATCATCCATGTGCAATAACCACAGCAGGACTCCCAGTCATATGGTGTTTAATGTGCTAGGAAAACGGCTCTTACACATCCAGGACCTATACCTGCAGCCAAATGGAAAAAGGGGAGAGGTTGTAACAATGCCAATGAAGGTTGGGCATGGAGAGAAGATTTAACGATAATTTAGTTTTCTTTCTCATAACCTCCCCTTCTGTTCTTTTCCAGGTGTAAGCACTGGGATTATGATGAGAGGCTGCTGACTTCTAGTGTGATCATAGTGTTTCATAATGAAGGCTGGTCCACACTGATGCGAACCGTCCACAGCGTCATTAAGAGGACGCCCAGGAGATACCTGGCGGAGATTGTCATGATAGATGACTTTAGCAACAAAGGTAAACATGATTGAATGAGATGAATTGTTTCTTGCTGCATTTGTCTTCCCCCAGTAATACAGAATAATAGTGTCATTAAGTTGAAAGTGATTGATCTCCAACTTCCTCAACTACTGTAGGCGTTCTGTAGTGAAGGACACCTTTTAAAATGTTGAATCATAATTACCATCTTAATTCTAGGCTATCACCTATAGTAAGACAGACCAAATAGTAATGTACTTAATATATTTTTGTATTGCATCATGCACACACTCTTTGTATAATTGTAAGCTTTTGGAAATATTCAATACTTTTTCCATCCAAAGAAAACCCATGGATTGGGGATTGTTTTAGGTTAATTGTATAATTACGAGTAAATGTATTTGGTATCTCATGCAAATACTAGGCCAATTTACAGAGATGAGTTATTGTTTTTTGTATACCGGTATGTATGTCATTGAGTTTATTGTCTTGTTTGTTTTCTTATCTGTCCATTTCTTTGTGTCTATGTGCATGCCTCACTGTGCGTATATAGTCCATCTTAAGGAGCGTTTGGAAGAATACATCAAACAATGGAACGGTCTGGTCAAACTTTTCAGAAACGAGAAGAGAGAAGGACTTATTCAAGCCAGGAGCATAGGCGCCCAGAAGGCCACTATAGGACAGGTATGCGGTTTCCATTTGGAGTGTGATTACTCTCTAAAAGAGTATTAATAATGATTTTCTCTGGGTTTACACCCTCACCTTATTTTATCATGCACGGTTTGGTCCACATTTAGCGGCTGTCATTTCTCAAAGGTCTTCCTTTTGTTCCAGGTTCTGATTTACCTTGATGCCCACTGTGAGGTCAGCGTGAACTGGTACGCACCGCTGGTGGCGCCCATCTCAAAAGACAGGTAACACACTTGCCAAAACATGTACATCCCTAACCTCACGGTGAAGTTTATATCAAATTGTTTCTGTATGAAATCATTACAATTCTATTCAACCCTAGACAAAACAAGTATTCTTCATTTACTCGGTTATTTAGCGGAGAAACTTATTCGCAATGATTTGATTGAAATTTTGTTCCATTTTATAGAGATGGCCGAAAAGGAAGTTGTAGGACCAAAGGTGGTCTGTGCATCAATTTGATTTAAATTGTCTCAGTATCTTTAGTTAAAAGTGTAGGATATAGTGGCATCTAGTGGTTAGGTTACAGATTGCATCCTTCACACCTCTCCTTTCCAACAACAGGAGAAGCTACGGGCCTTTGGAATTATCCTTGACAGAGTGGACGATGTCTGGGGATTATAAATTGTATTACTAAGTCTGTAAATCAAGAGATCATAGCGTACGAGGAAAATCGTGATTTTTAAAGCACGTCCTCTAGAGCCGTTTGTCTGTTCTGGGCACCTGTAGAAACATGGCAAGCTCCTTGGAAGAGGACCCCTCCCTATGTAGATATCCGGCTCATTCAAACCTGGGAGCAACGAACAACGCGTCTGCTGCATGCTACCGCATGCCAGACGGGCTCAGTGTAGCAGCTCAGTCTAGTAGAGGGGGAAGATAAGACTGCAACAACCATTCTATGTTCATGGGAGCCTAATTAATCATACTTGTGATGATTATATTCCATATCTGACATGTCTGTTTGCTAGATGCCACTTAATTCTACATACTGCACCTTTGAACTGTTGACAGTTACCACTCCCAAATAGGGGAAGTGAGTCAGGACTAAATCAAACCATCCTTGAAATTTGCAACAACAATCAACTTTGTATTCCTTTGTCTGCTTGGGAATCTTTTAATTTTAGGGCATAACCTACTCTTCCTGATTAAAGTTTACGTAGATATGTTGTCATGCAAAGTCAAATTCTGGGCACTATTTAACTGATCAAAAAGCAAGCCTTTTCCTGGAATTGAGTAAAAGAAACATACTGCCAATATCTAGGTGTGCCATTCTCCTAGCTGGAAATAACTGAATGACGAAGTGCATGCTTAGTAAGTACTCCAACAATATAACCTACTCGTGCAATCAATGTTTTTGTTTGCGTAACTAATACAGCAGATTCCAATTACTTACGGATACAAATGTTAAACTTTTTATAAGTTAACTATTTATTTGGCTCAATACTAGTGCCTGTTTATGTTTAGCGGCTGATCAAGGATTAGGTATTTTGAACATTTCCGTCTGTCTGAACTTACCTGTAGGACTATATGTACAGTACCGTTGATAGATTATATTGACGGTAAAGAGTACACTATGGAGACCCAGCAGGGCGGAGATGAAGACGGTTTGGCTCGAGGAGCCTGGGACTGGAGTCTGCTCTGGAAGCGGGTACCACTTAGTGACCGTGAGAAGACCAAGAGAAAATACACTACTGAGCCCTATCGGTACCCCACCACACGTCATTCCACAAGCATCTAACCCTAATGTTTTCTTTTGTCTCCATCTTCCATCCCCAACACCCTTAACCATCCATCTGTCTGTCCAACCCGCTTGACCACACCTTTTGTATTTGTCCTGCACAACCTTTCCTCACTGTGTGTTCTGTTGCGCATGGCCCCTCCCTCTCATGTATGTGATGTTTTTACTTTAAATTCTTTACATTATTCCCATCATGTGCATGATGTGTCTCTACCACTTTCCATCCCCCTTGTCCCCCACTTTCTGCCTTTTTGTTATTCGCTCCCTCCCGTGTGCATGTACCATATCCTTCATGTGCCCTCCAAACCTCCCCCACCAGAACAGTGTGCACCGTGCCTTTGATCGACTCCATCCATGGGCAGACTTTCACCATTGAGCCACAGGGGGGCGGAGACCAAGATGGCTTTGCTAGAGGAGCTTGGGACTGGAGCTTACTCTGGAAAAGAGTTCCACTTGGGGATAGAGAGAAAAGGCTAAGAAACTCTAAGACTGAGCCATATAGGTACTGCCAAACAATTTTTTTACATCCAGAAAATTGACATCTATGGAGCTACCAGTTTTTGGAGCTAAAGTTAGATTTGCCTTTGAACTTCCGCAGGATCTGTATCTAGGAATAATTCACTCTTACATTACATTTCTATCAATTATATGGGTGAAAACCTGTGTTTTTTTTTTGTCGGCTTAGCAGCCTGACTACTCTCCAAGTTAACACGGCCTAGGATGGGAGATGGGAATGAATATTGTTTAAAAGAAATGTGTAAATCACTGCTAAATGAACGTCAAATACGGCAAAACAAAACGAACAAATGACACATTGCCACACTTGTCGACAACATGGTGGGTTATTTAAATAGATGGTAAACTCTCATTGTTATTAAATAAGGCTAAAATTAGACGGTGATGTAGAAGCAACCGTTTCCTACTTGGCCTATGAGCCATGGTGCTGCTAGCCCAGGCGCTTCAGGGGGGCCTGGGTCTGCACTGGGGGGGAGAGGGGGGCTATTGGTCCTGCTCCTTGCTGCGTGTCTAGAGCGGTCTACAAGCTGTGTTTGGGATGCAGCTGCTCCACCTAATTTGAGAAGCTAGGGCCGTTAAAACTATTTTCCACTAACATGAATGTCAAAAATATTATTAAATCGCTCCACGATTTAATAATATTCTACGGTTTGGGGTGAATTATTCCTTTTAAAGAAGTAAAAGCTGTAAACAAGGAGACCTTTTATTCCATTTTATTTTAAAAGATTAGCATTTTATTCTCCTGTCTCCAATCTCATCACAAATGCCATAGTTCTATACTGCCAAATTCACTGAATTATGTTATTTTGACGGTGAAGGTTTTTCATATATTTACCCTTTTTTTTCTGAAATCCCTCTTTATTCAGTGGCAGGCACAGGATTTGTTTAACTTTCGCCTGATTGTAAGAGTGGATATCTAATAAAAAATGAATTGGTCCACCCCTAAAATTGGTTTAGCCTCTGGTGAAAGTAAGTTGCTCCTATGGTCATGTTTTATGTCTGTTCATCTTCTTTCATTCTTCACTAAAACACCTTTCCACCATTCAGAAGTTCAATTCCTTCTGGTTTTCCCTATTCTTCCTATGTCTTTATTGCATGCAATAGGGATTTACTTTTAAGCAATAAAATGCATGCAAAAATGATTTGACATTTCAATCAAATTTTTAACCGCCTTCTTCCAAAATGCTGCAATTGTACCTTGTTTTTTTAACGTTTTTTTGTCTCTTATGCAGGTCACCCGCAATGGCAGGTGGTTTGTTTGCCATAGAGAGAGAGTTTTTCTTTGAGCTGGGCCTTTATGACCCTGGACTGCAGATTTGGGGGGGAGAAAACTTTGAAATATCATACAAGGTAGGTTTAACAATTGTGTTTCTATATATATGCAGCTTGTGTCTATGTAGGTATGCGTCTTTATAGAGCCCTGTTTTTTCTATTATGTCTCGAAGCCAGTTTAGGTATATGTAGGTATATTATATTAGTTTTGTGCTTAAAAGTATATTTGTGTCTAATATATAGACTTGTTTATCTTTCTCTATGTATGTGTATATGTCTATATATTTGTGTTTGTAAGTGGATGTTTGTTTTATGATTCCAATTCTTGGAATCTAAAATGTTGAAGGTAATGTTAATAAAGTGACAGCCCCCACAAAATAGAAAAATATACATTGCTAAAGAGCAGTGTCTGTGTGTGTCCATGTAGATCTGGCAGTGCGGCGGTCAGCTGCTGTTTGTGCCATGTTCTCGTATTGGGCATATTTACAGACTCCCGGGATGGCAGGGCAACCCTCCACCGGCACATGTAGGGTCATCACCTACACTGAAGGTACATGAAGCACAATGACATTCAAAGGGGTTATTCAAAGGGATTTTCCTTATGACTATTTGTCCACACTATTTTGTGAATAACATGTCCATATTGAGCACATTACAATCTAAGAGGCCTAACGTAATCTGAAGAAAATATTTTGCAATGGAACCTTTTTTTTAAATGCCACCAGAGATAAAGATCTTTGCGCCTGTGCAAAGTTAAACTGTGATGTGGGGGGACAAAAAGGTTAGGAGACATTATAATAATGAACATGATCCGTTATATATTTTACTTTGGGAAATTGAGCCGCCGTACACTCAAGCTGGTATATACTGCTGCCCTTCTTATTAGAAAGAATGATTATAAATAGTGGTTATTCTATGTCTAATTAAAACAAGGTGAAATTACGTCAAAAAAAGAAACTAATGGCAAAAGAGCACACTTGCATTTAGTAACTGGGGTGAAGATCACTGTTGAGGTTAGGTTAAGATTTATCAAATAGGATTTATTGTTCAGTGTATTTAAATAATCGTGAACATCTCTATTATCATTGCCAGAAGTAGTACTTCTCTTGCATTCTTCATTAACAATGAATGGTGTCTCCGATCTTCCTGTACAGAACTATGTGCGGGTGGTGGAGGTGTGGTGGGATGACTATAAGGACTACTTTTATGCAAGTCGTCCTGAAACCCTGAATCTAGCCTATGGAGACATCAGTGATCTGAAGCGCTTCAGGTAAAGTATTAGTTATCTATCTTTTTCCAAAATGATCCATATATTGGTTACTCTTTAAGCATACCATTTTTTTCAAGTAAATATATGTATATTTTACCTAGATTAAAAAAAAAATTGGATGTGAATGCCCTCAACGCTCCCAATCTTTTAGCCTGTTTATACATTAGGGAGGAGAGGTCCTTGTTCAATCTACATAAATTCCTACATGCTTAATGTCTCCACAATCTCAGAGAAAGCGCAGAGACGTAGAGTTTGGTGTACATTTTAGTTAACATTGATTTGAATAACATTATGGCTCGTGTATTATACTGGAAATGACAGGGATTCTACAATTTGTATAAAAAAAAAAATATGGCACAGTTGAGATGTTTCAGAGAACTTTGCATATGACATCCCCCTAGATAAAATCACCTGTAGTCTATCTAATCTAATCTAGATGGACGGTTACGTACAAAACCTCCAGAAGTGCTTTGTTTTCTTACTTTGAATATGAAGAGTTCTCTGTTCAACGTTGCACTGGCTGGTGTTTGATTCCTGTAAAGCCCAAAGTCTGGACCTATCGACCCATTTTGCATTTCAATAAGGTCTGGGTTGGTTGTGCAAATGGGTTGCGCATTGGAATAGCTCCCTGGATTGATGTAAATTACGTTTCACGCCCCACCTCTTGATGACCCACTCTTGGTGAAGGAAAAATCATGTAGTAACCAAGAATTCAACATAATCACTATAACCATCCTTTGCTCAGTGTGGTATAAAAGTGGAACTGCTTTTTCAAAATATTCAAATATTAATGATAATACAATATTAATATCAAAAATATCGTATAACAAGATAAGGAGAAATTAAAGTGTACTCTAAAAAAACCTTGGTATTATTAAATGGGAGTTATTCCACAAAATGTGTTTCTATTGTTTGTTAGAGAGGAACACCGATGCAAGAGCTTCAAATGGTTCATGGAGGAAATTGCTTACGACATTCCAGTGCATTATCCCCTGCCTCCGAAAAATGTGGAATGGGGTGAGGTATGTACATCTACGTTGAAATACATTTTTAATTGGTAAATTTGGTATTTTTAGACGCTGTACACATGGCATTGACCTGCATCTTGGGTGATCCGGCCTCGAGGACAGCTCCAAAGATGTTAATGCACCCAGGATACATTGAGGACGCATTGAGATCCGATTGCTCAGACCACATTAGGAGTTTAATGGCCACATTCCTTTAGCAGACGCGTCCAAAAAAAAAGTCTTAGTCCACAAGGCCTGCCTACTTTTAAAAAGCCCATTTAGATATATATTGCGAGTGCAGCCAACATATTGGGCCATTTGGTTGGCCAAGGAATAATCTATATTATTCCTCTCTATAATCTGTATTAGTCTGATTTCCTCTTCTTTTCATTCCTGGCAGCCTAGGAACGTGAAGAGCATCGCTCAAACTCAACATTTGGTCTTGTCAAACTTCACTGACGTGTTTACTTGAATATAGACGAGGGTAGTGAGAGCTGATAACGAGTGGGCACTCGATGCTTTGTAATGCCATGTGTGAACCGGAGTACTTGAAGCTTTTGTGATCGGATCACCCAAGACGCACGTTAATGCCAGATGTGAACAGGGCCAGAGACTGAGCCCACATCTTAGTTTTTGCTACACAATTTTCCATATAACTCCGGTTATATGGGTGTAGGGCAGAAAGAAAGGGATCAGTCTGCAGAAAGATGATCAGAAACCTTAATACACTGTACTGTACGAAATACAACAGATAACAGCCAAATATATCAGAAAAGTCTCATTACCTACCCTAATATTGTGTACGTTTGTGGGTTTGTTATTTCATGGTATTCAAAAGGAAACATAAAAAAATAGGTATTAAGAGATTCTGGGTTTTTGCAGATCAGAGGTTTTGAAACCAGCTACTGTATCGACAGTATGGGTCACACTAATGGAGGCACCCTCGAGATTGGACCTTGTCACAGAATGGGAGGAAACCAGGTAATAGCCTTTGCATGCATAAGTGGCAGTGCAATCCCTTGTGCAGAAATTCCTTTGTCACACAATTCATGGCCACTGTAATAAAGAGATGATTGTTGGAGACCCTATTATAGTTGCACAGCATTCTTCTTATTTTCCCAACTGAGTATGAATCTATGTTAAATCATGTTAATATGTTGTGTTTTGTTTTTGTTAATTTATAGCTGTTTCGTATTAATGAGGCAAATCAACTGATGCAGTATGACCAGTGCTTAACCAGGGGGACTGATAATTCAGCTGTTGTCATCACCCATTGTGATATGAATCAAAACACAGAATGGAAATACTTTAAGGTACAGGTGAAACATTCATACATACATGGCACAATATTTTTGTAATAAATCACTTTAGCTAAATAATTGGATTAAAAAATGAAGGCCAGTGGAAAAATTAGGCCGTTGCATGTAAATATACTGACTGAAGACAAGGTCTCTTGTACAGAAAAGATAGTCTTACTATTAAATGCATATCAGTTTTTTCGACTCCTTAAAAAAAAAATGCTGTGAAGTTATGAAATGTGTCTTTGTTAATATTTTGTGTAGCGTAACCCACAATAACTAATTTCTCACTCTCTGATTTTAACCACCAATTCAGGATCTTCACCGGTTCACTCATATACCTACAGGTAGTGTGTGTGTGTGTGTGTCTGTATTCCTACATACCTAACTGTTCCGCAGGTTAATGTTTGGACCTGTTTAACATGTTACAGTACAGCCCTACGGTACTGGTCTGTGCTGGATGTAAATATAATGTTGGCTAACTGTAGAAAACAGTTTTTTTGTTTTTTTACAGGCCTTTTATTTTAGAGCCAATATATGTTGTGAGTGGAAACAGAGAGCAACAAGTTCAAGGCCTGTGTGTTTGTGTGTTTTAACATACCTCCCTGTTTTCGACAGGTAAATGTTTGGACCGCTCCGATCTTCTCCACAAACTCTTCATAGCAGATTGTGACAACAGCAAGACCACTCAAAAATGGGAGATGAACAACATAGTTGCCGTATGATAACCGGATAACGAATACTCATGAATAGCATCCGGAGAAACAAGGCGGTTGGTTGAAGACCTTCATCATCCGTCAATTTGTGTAATGGATATGCATTGCCTTACAATGGACATTGCTATGCATCCACGCACACTTTCTTTTGATGCTTCCGGATCAATACGTTGACTGAAACTGCCAATGTTTATTTTTAAAAATGTACAAACTGATGAAACATTGGCCCGCACCGCAGTCATAACCAACGCATATTTGACACTGACTCAACGTTCGTCGGTTGCCCTCCTAAATAGTAGTTGGACTAAATATTTGTATTAATTGATTACACACTTTTTCGATATTCTTATCGCAAAGGTCTACTTACACCTCGTTGTTAACCTGCAACGGTCACTTTCCATATTTTAACCTTTTTTTTTACCAGGTTTGTTTAAAAAAGATAAATTATTTAGATCCCACAACATCATCGGTCAATACTAGCAATCAGGATTAAATCCACACTTGGCTAACATACTTCTTACATATGCACTGCTGAACCTGAACAATTTTTCTGTTGCAAAACAGACCAAACTGACGTATTGATGCATAAGTGCTGTCCATATTTGAACAAATGACATGATAGTGCTCGCATGTTATATACAGATGATCCCTCGATCAGTTCATCCTTTTGTGGGATATAGAATATTTCCCAATGCAAGTTAATACGGTTCTGTGAAGTCTCTGCCAAACTTAACTTGAAAAATGTAAAATCATGAAATTATTTTTGGTTCATTAACACTGTCCACTGACATTTTATTGAATAAATCGGCTGGAGGGATGCTAGTTATTAAAGTTGGGTGGTGCTGGGTTTTACAAGTGGTACAGGTTCAATGTAACTGGGTTTGTTTGTGTGTGAGACTGGTTGAGGGGGGTGAAATTAATATCATGTATGCAATCATTACAAGATAACCCTGGAAGTATACATTTGTGTCTATAGATTCTACATATTATGTGAAGGTTGTAAATATATTATACATTTTTATTTAATTGTGGGCTGAATGATGGGGTAATCGAGAAATAAAACTTGTTATAGGGACAAATTGTGTGTTTTATGTCCTCAACAAGTTTTGGATGTGCAAAGGTTATACTTGTAAATCCAAACAAGAATTTTAACAGTTTAGTAACGCTGTCAATTCACTGTTTCACTCATTTGCGTCTCAAAAGGTAGGAGAGAAAAAGACTAGCCAATGTCGCTTCGCCAGCCTATGGGCTATTAAACAGAGTGAGATCAATAGTGTGGCTGACGCAGACCGTTAAAAAAATCCTTTTTGGTTTTGAATGTTACCTCTCTAACACCTTTTTATGTTGAATATTGTGTTATTTTTTAATGTTTTAAATTATTTCCATTGTCTCATTTGCTCTATGGTGAAACTGGAAAGAAAATGTTTTTTTGTTGGCTCATAGGATTTGTTTTTAAATATCCACAAAGGGATTTTCGCGCCGTTGGTTTAAAACTCCCCTTCAACCAATCATACCAGAGACCAGCCGTAGAAGAGTGCTGTTGTGATGTGTTGACTGTCGACCAATGGTATCACTGCTTAGGTTCTGAGGCCCGTATTTAAATTTAAACCGGCGGCGTTGACCAATCATTTGCCTAGGGGTGGTGTCACGAGCCTTTCCACACAAGTTCGGTAGACTCCTCAGCCGCTGACAAAACAGTGGGAAGTTAACTCCGACATTCACTCGCTGAAAGTTTGAGACGACTAACTAGTAAGTTACCTTCCGTATTTATTTATTTTGAAGTATTTCTGGCCTTCGTCTATTTTGTTCTATGTATTACATATATGTACACACATAGACAAGGGAATAAGTACGACTTTGTAAATTGCCAATAACCAGAACATATTTCGACTATTTGGTAACCTTTTAATGCTTGCGTTTGTTTTCTACTTTCTTTTTGGTTGAACTGCATGGAATTAGAGAAACCCAAGTTTTCTCCAAATCAGCATGTCTTATTTTTGCAGAGAAATGCCGTTTTTTAATGCGTTTACGTGGTGTTTTTGTCTCGACGACATAGTGGTTTTGTTGGTCGGATCGACTCGTGCGCATCGCCTAATGCAAACGCCATTTGATCTGCTAGCTTAGCGTGTTAGCCTGTTTGCCCGTTAGCCTGAGCCTCTGAGCCAAGCCTTCTGAGCTTCAGCCGCTCCTATCCAGACCCCGCCGTTCACAGCACGGCGGGGTTTTATTAATCCTACCGGTTGTATTGATCCGAAAATTGGGACCATTTAATACGATATGATCATTACGTGTTGGCGCTTTGTACTTGGGGCGGGAAGAGACAAAATGGAGTCCCGTCTTTTCGCCCCTTAGAAAATCGGAAATCCGATTACAGATTAGACCCCGTACCGTCGGGTAGCCCGCGCGCGGTGCGCTCACTACCAATAGACGGACATACGGAGTGTGTTAATAGCTTTCTTTAATACAATTTCATTTTTTTTTCTCAGAACACGTCCATGAAGGCCATGAAAAGAGACCCGAACAAGCCGAGAGGCAAGACCTCTTCATATGCGTACTTTGTTTCGAAATGTCGCGAAGAACATAAAAAGAACCATCCTGGAACCTCCGTGGGCTTCGCGGAGTTCTCCAAAAGATGTTCGGAGAGATGGAAGGTACGTCGCAGTGCTTTGTTGTCGCCTCGCTTAAACAAAAAACATGTATATATTTGGATTTAACGTTTTTTGTGTTGTCAGACCATGTCGGGCAAGGAGAAGGTGAGGTTTGAGGATTTGGCCAAAACGGATAAAGTACGCTATGACCGGGAAATGAAGTCCTACACCCCCCCTAAAGGAGCCAAGTTGGGGAAGAAAAAGAAGGATCCGAACGCCCCCAAGAGGCCACCGTAAGTTATCAAACAGGCCTTGAGTATTTACCGGTGTTGTTCCTATTTCATCACACTAATTTTAAAACATTTTATTCTCAGCTCTGCTTTCTTCGTCTTCTGCGCTGAGCACCGCCCAGCGATCAAGGGTGATCATCCAGGAATATCCATTGGTGACATCGCCAAGAAGCTAGGGGAACTTTGGTCCAAGCAGAGCCCCAAGGACAAGATCCCCTTTGAGGCAAAGGCAGCCAAATTCAAGGAGAAATATGAAAAGGTGAATATGGTTCCCTCCACCTTTATACTTTTATTACACATCAGCTGGAACTGCTTTTCCAACCAGTGTTTGTTTCCTCAGGATGTGGCTGCATACCGCGCTACGTGCGGGCCCACCAAAAGTGATGCCGGGAAGAAATCTGGACCTGGCCGGCCAACTGCTAAGAAGGCTGCACAAGTGGAGGATGACGACGACGACGATGACGATGATGAGGACGACGATGACGACGATGATGATGATGACGAAGATGACTAAATGATTGAGGGTCTGGGGTAATTTACAAAACAAGGATGTGAAACCGGCAATGTTTTGAAATTGTTTATTTTGTATTGCTCTCAGCTGTTTTTGTTTGGCCTGACGTCATGTTTTTGTTAGGTTACCAACACTTGAGTAACTTGATTCAGGGAAAACTTTCTGTTGTTGTTGGAGTTCCCCAATAGTTTCAAATCATCCTCTATTTAAAAGATGGTTGTTGGTCAGCTATGCCATTTGTACTTCGATGAGGCACAGTTACTGACTTTGGAAGATACTTATTTTTTTTAAGGTGTTCTTCAAAAGCACTGCTAAACATTTATCTAATGGTGGTGTGTGTTCATCCTTTCACTGCGGTTTTACTACCAGGATCCTTCTGTAGTTGACTTTAAAGTGTATCTTTTTTTTAATGCGGAGCTTTGCATTATGTAGGGTTTTTGTAATAAAATTTTGTATAAACATTAGCGGTGTGTCAAATTGATTGGCCCTCAAATAAGGTTTGTCTTTTAAATGTCAACTCTTGGCCTCAAGGCAGTTATCTCCACTTCCTTTAAACTGGTATCTTATGGATGGAATATAGTTGCCTCATTCCACCCTATCTTATATCCTGTATGCTAACAATTACTTAGAATAAACGTGTTCTTTGTAAGTACACTTCAGTGAATTTCTAATGTGTAGTAAAAAGTAGAATGGACATCAGTATTTGTTTACTTTCCCAGAAAAAAATCGTTATACGAGGTCGGATCACGGGGACAGCAGCTCAAGCAGCTAAATAAGAATCCATTTCTTCCAAAAATAATTCTAGTAAAATCGTGCATTGATTGTACCCTTATGGCTTTGATTTAGACGTACAGATCGTTAAACTTTAGCAGCATTTTCGAACGCTGCATGAGCTTCCTGTCTAAACTAAACAGGTAAACTTCACATCTGCAGTTAATGTTTGCATTAATGTAAATATGCCAGTTTGTTGACCAATTAAGGTATATTTTTCAGTTTCTTTTAAGTAAATACCACCACTTGTGTATTTTGTTCAACCTAAGCGATAGCATTTTCTAGAAAATGTGTAATTGCAATTTCGCAAAACCAGGAGTCAGCAGGAATACGCAATTGCTTAGTACCCGTGTCACCCAACGCAGTCATTTATGCTTGACAGTCATAAATATTGGCACAAAGAAGTTGTATATAAAAACACATTTAGACCATAGGGGGCGTAGCTCTGGGCAACAGGCCCCATATAATTCAAACAATTGATTCTTGAATTCCTGTTGCCTTTTTTTTTATTTTAAATCTGTGCATACATGTATGGAATACATCATATACAATAAGCTATTAGCCCACTATTACAACTACTGTCAGACAAAGGTAAAATATGTTTACCTTTACCAGTAATTGTTGCAGTCCAAGCAGCAGAAGTTGCCTGGACTGCAACAATTACTACTGGTAAAGGTAAACATATTTTGGCATTCAAGTCATACCCTGCATATGAAGATAAAACCAGACTGAAGAATTTAACTATTGTTTGTTTGCATTCTTCTGCATTAAGTATAAGTATAATATATAATAAACACTGATCAGTCTCGGCCGCCATCATGGAAAGGCCAGATAGAAACTGTTTTCATTTCAGTTTCCATGTAATCCATGTAATCTACAGCTTTGGTGTTATCCACTGTTTCAGTGTGTTTCAAGATCTCAGCGACAGAGACATTCTCTGAGATGGCATTTTACAGACATCCACTGGCTTGAGCAGCAGGTCAATTAGAGCTTCACAAAATCAGATTGGCTGTGACCAAGGCTTTTGAAAGTCTTTGAATTTGTGATGGTTTACAAGCAAATTAGTACACAGGTGAAATTAAGCCCTGGTGTCTGTTTCATAGACTGAAGAAAGTTTTTCCAAATTGTGGCTGGAGATTCCCTCTTTGTGGCCAGGGAAGGAACTGTTGTTGTTTGGCCAAGAATTGTATGTCAGGTTCTGGGTCATCTCTGAGAGGAAAGCAGCGAGCTCAGGAACCAGGCAGTATCACTCCGAGAGATTCAACAATTATTCATATATATAAAGCATATATACAATACCATGCCCCTGACGTGAATATTCTATACAGTTATCTTCATTGCCAACAGATTAGAGTGAAGCATTATAGACACATAGACAATTGAGATTATTTCCAAGAGGATGAAGAGGATGGGACAGCAGATCGAGCGAGATCCAGAGATTCTTAAGAATCAGTACGGCAGTTATATTTATAGGTCTACTAATCACAGTCAGTGGATCGAAAGCTGGTGGAGCTCTTTGAGAACGCATCATCTTCCATATTCAATAAATGGTATCTAGGAGCTGAGCTCACCATTTCTCTGAAGACTTCTTGGACCAGCAGCTTGTATTGTTTTCTTGTCTGAACATCATCGAGGTAGGCTTTTACATGATCCTACATCCCTCATTATGTGTGTGTGTGTGTGTGTGTGTGTGTGTGTGGTGTGGTGTGTTGTGTGTGTGTGTGTGTGTGTGTGTGGTGTGTGTGTGTGTGAGAGAGAGAGAGAGAGAGAGAGAGAGAGAGAGAGAGAGAGAGAGAGAGAGAGAGAGAGAGAGAGAGAGAGAGAGAGAGAGCGGGAAATTTGCAGTAAAAACCCTTTGGGTAAGCAATCCAACAGCCTACAGTCTATCAAAATTGGTAAGCACCAAAACCTGACCCGGACATGCCCGTTTAGTTTTCCCGACCTGATGGCAAATATAGGGGCTAAATCATGGTGATGTCGCTTGAATATTTTCTCCCTTATGATGATTGAAACTCCCTCTACACGTGCCTCACAATCGCTGACAGTTGGTTCAAAATGTAGCCCGCAGCCTTTAATCATCTCTCCTCATTATCCATCCTCACAACTCAACCTCTTATCAACCCCTCGCTCATCAACCCCCCCCCCCCCCCCCCCATCAGATTTGCAGAATCCTTGAACTGTTTTACAACTACTAGGAACTCGCCTTTTTACAGATCTTCATCCCTGCCTCATCTATTGGTTGTTTTTGTTTTATTTATAATTAGTTCTATCTCTAATTGTGCTGTATTTACTGTGTTACATTGTTTATTTATTGACTTGCCTTATGTGAAGACCTTTTTAACTTTAAAAAGAGCTGTACAAATAGAGCTTTGCTAACTTAGTTCCTTTTAAATGGGTGTAATAGTCAGTAATACAGCTGCTGTACATAGCTTTTAAATTGTTGTCTATATTACCTCACACTTTCCTTTCCTCAACACTTCTCAACCTCCTATCCTAAATCTTCCCCAGGAGTGCAATACTTCCCCAATGACAGCTCCTTGCCTTCCTTATTGATGAATTCATTATCCAAATTTCCCTTTACCTGTTACGTCATATTTACACATTCCTTGTGTCTGTTGAATATACCCAAACAATATTTAAATGGATTCATCAATCCTATCACTGATCTAAGCTATGCTGAGCCTTTAGGAGCTTCCAGCGACCAGTATACTGTCCGTGACAGTTTCAGTGAGTACCCAATGGCAGTTCTGCAGCAGGCCCACAGGTATGCTTTACTGGTCGTCTTGCCAGGCCGTATGGTGTGAACAGGACCTCAATCTTGTTAACACAGATAACATCTGACCATGTGACATACGTTAACACCCATCTGAGCATCGTCCACTCCTCTGATTAAAACCCCCCCCACAGATTATCACCGCTTTAAAGGAGACATATTATGGTATTTTCCCAACAAGTAAACATAGTCTATGTTTCATAGCTCTATATCTATATAATATATAATCATAAAAATATGATATAATATATAGGTATTTTTATAATATTACATCTACTTCGGTCCACAAAATCTTATGCTCTGATTGGAGGGGGGTGGGGAAGTGGGAGGTAATATTCAAATATGCCCCCTTCCTACTTGGGAGAGGGCGCTGAAACGGCCTCGCTCGTTTGGTTACTGGGGGGGTACTTTCTGAAATGCATATCTCACTCAAAAATTAATGTACAGACTTTTTTTTAAAGTTTGTATGCATGTGGGAGCACCAGAGACCCAAAACAACATCCCAAATCCCAGGAAAAAAGTTGATTTCATAATATGTCCCCTTTAAAGGTTTTTAAGGTGTGAATGCGATCACGTAAAGTAAAGTAAAAGTTCAGACCAAAAACATTCTACTTGGCAACATGGGGTTCATACCCATACATTAAATGACGCAAACACACCATTATTGGGGGCACTTAATTAATTGGGAGCGAGATAGAAACATCTGGTCTGTTTTATATGAATGTTAGTAGATAATATACTTTAAATCTAGCCTTACAGGAAGTGATGTTATTTGTAGATGACTTAGGGGTCAAGGACACTTAGAGACCTGCAGTCCCTTTTATATGAAAGAGGGCCTCAAAGGTTGATAATTTTGGGAACCTTTAAGCAACTTATTTGTCATCCTTTTATTTTATTGATGCGCGTTTTAAAGCGAGATGGATTAGTCATGCTCTTTGTAAATGTTTCATGTACTACCAAATGTATATATAAAATTAACCTTTGCAAAGGAATTTTCGGTGGAAGCAAAGCAGACCTTAACGAGTGGGTGGCCCCAAAGAATCATCTTGGCCTAGACAGTCCCAAAGAAGAAGAATAAATATGAAAGCCTTGCATCACTCGAAATTTATTTTTTATTTAAAAGAAATAATCAAACAGCAGTAGGGTGTTAATGGTTCGTGATTATCCTATTAAACAAAATGTATTTGTAACATCAACGTCTCAACATTTTCAAGAATTTAATATGTCATTCCTGGGTTACTCGCAAAACATAATAAAATAACACTTAATCCAACTGTACAGTTAATACACAAGGTCAAGACTTTGATTCAAACAACATGCAGATTGCGTGGTTTCAGGGGTAGCAGCGTCCATATGGATGGCAACGATAGAAACATGGCAACGATAGAAAAACATTGCTTTAACTAAGAAAATAAACATCATGTACACATTCACTGAAAAACTTGACATATGCAAAGTTTTGTTGTTTCTTCGGCCAATCAATGTTTCTTTGACCCTTCACTGGACCAGCAAAGGGTCATCTGGCTCATTTGGGGTCTTATTGAAAAAACAACCTATTCTGTATTTTAGGTTAGAGATCACTTTGGTTTTGTCCTCATACATTTAGAGGACATTTTGTGTGCTAAAAAATGCTATTTGAGCTAAGTGGCTGGCAATTAATGTCATTTTTTCAGGATCAACTTTTTGTGTGCATCTTTCTCATCCCTGTCCTCATGTAGAAATTCCAAACAGCATATCATCTGAAACATAACTATCACAAAAAAAAAACAACACTTTGAAAATAGGGGAAAGGCCACAGGGAAAGTATGCATGGTCTTGAAATCCCTTAAGTACGATGGATTTTCACTCTGCCATTTAGGTGGCAGTGATCGAACCCTCTTACCCTCTCCCCTCTAGCCTGTTGGTCCATACACTCTGTTCAAAAGGCAGCACACATATCTTTAGTCACCCCGCTGCGTTAGCTTCTTTTTCAACTATGTAAGTGTATTTCAGTGGGCTTTTGAGGAGTGCTGGATCTTTGAAATGGCTTATAATCTCCTCATCTCTTTGAAATGGCTTAAAATTGACGCTGTGAAGTCTTATGGTGACACAACATAGCATACATACATCAGAATCAGAATCAGAAAGGATTTAATTGCCAAGAAGGGTTTTACCCCAACCAGGAATTTGGCTTGGTGAAAAAGGTGCATACATTAAGACAATAACAATGAACAATGGACAAACAGTAATATATACAGTATATATAACACAATATAAACAAGCACGGACATAAGTGATCAATTAAAAATAGGATCAAATAGAATAAAATAGAATAAAATAAAAACTAAAGTAAAAGATACTTAAAAATGTATAAGAATTTACAAATTGGTGATGGGTATGAGTGCCAGAGTCAGTGGGGGGTGGCGGACCCGGGACCTGTTAAGGATCCCAACTGAAGAGGGGAAGAAACTGTTCAAGTGGTGGGAGGTTTTGGTCCTGATGGAGCACAGCCTCCGTCCAGAGGGGAGAGATCCAAATAGACTGTGACCAGGATGGGAGGGGTCGGCAATAATCCTGCCTGCCCGCCTCAGTGCCCTGGAGGTGTGCAGGTCCTGGAGGGATGGAAGGTTGCAGCCAATCACCTTCTCCGCAGAGCGTATGATACACTGCAGTCTGCTCTTGTCCTTAGCCGTAGCAGCAGTACCAGACAGTGATGGATGAGGTGAGGATAGACTCAATGATGGCAGTGTAGAAGTGCACCAACATAATCTTTGGCAGGTTGAACTTCTTCAGCTGGTGCAGGAAGAACATCCTCTGCTGGCCTTTTTTGGTGAGGGACCTGATGTTGAGCTCCCATTTTAGGTCCTGGGTGATGATGGTGCCCAGGATGATGGGGGTGGATGGGGCTGGGTTCTTCCTGTAATCCACAATAATCTCCACTGTTTTTAAAGCATTAAGATCCAGGTTGTACATCATATTAAGATGTAGAACTACTTGCTATGTTAGCTTTACATGCTGTGTCTGGAGTTATGGGTACTGTGCTTATTGGGGAAGTGTTATGGATGTGAGCAGGGGCGCAACTGCCCCCCCCTCTCCTCTCTTTGATCTGGGCACAAATTTGACCTAAAACACACACTGATATTGAATCAAAAATTTCATTTTGAGTGCACCAGGACAGATATCCAGTATTTTTTTTAAAGGAAGCCTTTCTAAGATGCTCTGCCAGTGTAACATCATACCGTGCTATGATACCCAGAACATTTCCATTTCTAGGATTTCCTAACTCTGCATTATGTCCCCCTCAGTGGCAGGTTTCTTTCTGCAAGGAAGAGTATGCAGTCGATCACTCGAGTCAACAGGCTCTCTGCAATTCGCTATCAATAGTTTTACCTATAGGCATAAGAGGGATGCCAATTCTTTCCACATCAGACAAGCATTTATGTGGTAACCACTTGTTTCATGGTGCTTCAGTATCTTTGAAAGACACAGTTATTATACCCCACCGAAAGGTGTGTGTCAGCAACTCTAGCTTCACCAAAAAGCTTACATGCAAAACAATAGACTCTGTTAGAACTTTTGGAGTACAGCAACCAATAGGGGTGGGAAAAGTAATCTTCGATGCATCGCAAAACTGTGTCAGTCTTGATTCAGATAAGATAATGATCTGTTGTTTTTATTTGCTTTTTTTGGATTATTAATTTATCTGAATCGATTTTTTTGTATTAACTTTATACTTGATATAACTGGACATAAATTAACTACTAGACTGACTTTAGCTTTAACTGACTATTTACATAAAACAAGACTTGCATAGAGATTGAAGCAAAACAAAATAACCACAAACAAGTTGCTTTATTTTCTTGTCATGATCTGTCATATTGTAGGCTCCATTCTGATCAGTACAGTTGTAAGACAACAGTAACCTGTTGTTTTACTAGTAGTAGATTTAGCTAACCTCTCTTTAGCTAGCCTCCTCTTGATACACTGACATAAAAACTACTGTCTTTCAACCACTTTGAAAAGCTTTCTTTCATCCCAGCGCACTCTTTCTCCTTCCCAATCTTTCTTTTTCTATGTTGTGACCCCGAGAGCTTTCTTCTCTGCCTCTCCATGTTGAGTTACGTGTCATCAGATGACAATACGGGTCAAATGAAGACACTCTGGCACTCTCCTCCAGGGCTTGCTCGAGGGGGCGCCCACTGGAGTGCCGTGTGGGGAGGAGGAGCAAGGGGGAGGGAGGCGAAGGAGCGTGGGGGGGGAGCGCCTTATCAGTGACGTTCCTCTGTTATTGATCAAGATATCATTTACAAAAACGCTGTTAAATACAGAAAATGCAGACTCAAATAATTGTACTTCCATCGCCTTGGTGCCCCCTCTGGTGCGGCGCCCCTATGCGCCGTAGAGTGCATACCCACTTTTTGCGCCACTGGATGTGAGGAGCAGCTCATCTCCTTCAAACTGCAAGGTGGGTTGTTGTATCTAAGTCTCATCCAGTGGACTGGCCATGGGATTTCCAAAGAAAAGGCTTGTTATAGAGGTACACATGGATATAGATATAGAGGGCACAACATGCCCATTATCAGTACTGTGCACCATTCCCCAACTATATTCAGTACTAACATCAGACATCCTGATAGTCCTATATGACCCTGATATATCAAAAAAACATTAATATATCACCAATATGTTACTTTATGAGCTTCCATTTGTTGTATCAAGACCTGGATACCAACATGTTACGGGATGCCAACTATAATCTTGAAGGGTCTTCATTAAGGACCCTGGGTAACATTACTCACACTAGAGTAGCATTCCACCACCATCACTATAAAAAGAGCTATTTATGGTCCCCCTCCCAACAAATACAATGTATTATCGATCCACAAAACCTACTCGGCCCCTAAAATGAAGATAAAACAGGTATAAAGTTATGTATATATATAGTTATGCTATATATAAAATAACTACTAGATTATAGTTTGTTGCATTTCTGACATGTTGTAGGATGTGAAATTTATTTTGGGTGGACAAAATATAGATCTGATGCTCTGTTCTGATGTTCTGATGTTCTGATGTTCTGATGTTCTGATCTGATGATTCTGATCTGAGGTTCTGATCTGATGTTCTGATGTTCTTGTCGGATGTACTGATCTGATGTTCTGATCTGATGCTCTGATCTGAGGTTCTGATGCTCTGATCTGACGCTATGATCTGATGTTCTGATCTGATTCTTGATCTGATGCTCTGATCTGAGGTTCTGATGCTCTGATCTGACGCTATGATCTGATGTTCGGAGCTGATGTTTTGAGCTGTTGTTCTGATCTGTTCTGATGTGATGTTCTGATGTGATGTTCTGGTCTGATGTTCTAATCTGATGTTCTGATTTGAGGTTCTGATGCGTTAGGCTTCCTGGTTAAGCTATTTTAAGCTAATTTATAGCATTTCTTATTGTGATTTAAAACATTAATTACATTCTTCTCTAGGTTCTGTCTAAGTGGCTCAAAACAACGGGCAGGCTCTACTGAATAATGCGGAGGGTTCACATCATCAAAGGCTCAGTAGCCCACCCTGAACGACTGGAGAAAGACTCGCTTTCATATATATATACTAAATATTTATGATAAATTATATTTATATATATGTAAAAAATAAAAAAAATCCAACCTTTTAGGCCAACGATTTTCTTTGTGAATGAATAATGTATCGTAAATAAATAAATGTTCTTCATTAAAATACAGGGTGCATAAGTATAGGAACCCTTATGTTAAATTCCCAAAGAGGCAGGCAGACTTTATTTTTAATGGCCATTTATTTCATGGATCCAGGATACTATGCATCCTGATAAAGTTACCTAGGCCTCTGGAATGAATATAGACCCACATCATCACATACCCTTCACCATAGATTGGCATGGTTCTTTTCAGTTAGCCTAATAGCTGTTAGTTAGCCTTATGATTTTCTCTCAATGGAAATCAGACCAGGTAATAGGCTAACTGAAATAAAAAAACAATTGCTTTATTCATATTCCCGTCAATGAAAACTGTGCTCGATCTGGGTTTGATGTAGACATGAACAAGTGACTAGGACAGGTGTCTATTCAGGCGTTCCTCTTGTGACTTCAGCTATAAGAGCTCTCTGTGGCTCTGACCAGAGCTATAAGAGCTCTCTGCTGGTGACTGGAGTTATAAGAGCTCTCTGTGGCTCTGATCAGAGCTATAAGAGCTCTTTGCTGGTGACCAGAGCTATAAGGGCTCTTTGCTGGTGACCAGAGCTATAAGAGCTCTCTGCTGGCGACCAGAGCTATAAGAGCTCTTTGGCTCTGACCAGAGCTATAAGAGCGCTCTCTGCTGGTGACCAGAGCTAGAGCACTTTGCTGGTGACCAGAGCTATAAGAGCTCTCGGTGGCTCAGCTGGTGACTAAATAAATTCTAAGCTCGACGAGAGAGAGGGAGGGATCTCCCACTTCTTTGTATTTTCTATGTTTCTATATTTTTGTTGTTTTGGTCATGTTGCATTGTTGTTATTGTATTATTGTTTTGTGGACATTTAATTGGGGTACACAGCTTATAGGAAATAAAATAACATAAATTACGCTATATGGTAGACTAAAAACTAGATCAGACAAATGACCCTCTCTCAGCCTATCCATATTCCACACTCAAGGTCATAACAAGGTGTTATTTCGGTATTTTCAATTAAATTAGATTTGAAATTAGATTACGTGTGTGAAATACTCATCCCCCGTTTTTTCTGTTCTAATACTGTAATTGTTCAAACTTTATTCCCATTGCGGTAATACGCTTTCATGTCAGTAGATGGTGCTGTTGTGGTTCCAATAGGTAGACCGTAGCAACGAGCTCAGCTCATGCGCGACTCTGAAATAAACACGCACTGGCCTGAACAAGACCCAACTTTTGTCCTTCTCTATTGATCCACAGTGAACTGTTTGTATAATGGCGCTTTTCCACTACACTTTTCCAGCACGACTCGCCTCGACTCGCCTCGCCTCGGCTCGCCTCGACTCGGCCACGTTCCTTTTCCATTACAAAAAGTACCTACTCAACGTGGGCGGGGTCGTCATAGCACGGCGGTGCGAAACTGCGTGACACAAGGGATGTTCTATGCGCGACACAAACACAAACACAAACAATGGAGGACATGGAGGCAGTGGTGTACTTGCTGCTCGTTCTGTGGCTTTTTGTCACAAACAAAGCAAAAGAAGATAGTCAGAAAAGGTGCAGGCGGCGAGACAAAACACAACAGAATACAGGGATTTTGAACTCGCAGTATGAAGCCGAAGATGAGACGAGTGACGACACTCTCTGACCAATCAGCGGCCAGCAGTGTGTCGACGTCACATTTTAGTACCGGCTTGACTCGCTTGGAACCTCACCAGAGCAGGTACTAAAATAGTACCTGGTACCAGGTACTTTCCCTAGTGGAAACGCAAAAAGAACCGAGGCGAGTCGAGGCGAGTCGAGGCGAGTCGTGCTGGAAAGGTGTAGTGGAAAAGCGCCATAAGTTACAGTGATCCCTAGCCTGTGTAACCCCGTGTAACCTAAACCCAGATTCCCTAGGTCTGGTGCCAGTAACCTATACCATAGCCTATTTTGTTAGAAAACAATTAACATTCTTTTTACATTAAAAGTTTTACGTTGATTAAAAAAAAGTAATTTACATCATATCTTTGAATATGATTTAAATTGAGCTGATCCGCCAACATTAAGTCACCTGCTCCTTGACACCGCAAGATGTCATGGTTTATTTTCGACAGTAGGTGGAGCCAAGCCTACTGTTTGGCCTCCAGCATAGGCTACACTGTGACGTCATGTACCTCCCACAGAGGCGTCATCGTAGGAACACTCGCTGATAGCACTTATTACGGGTCTGCTCCTTTTAAATGCCGGGACACGGCTATGGACTAATCCATTGTATGTACTACCTGTACCATGGTAGGCTACATGAATACAACCTGTATTACATCGTTTAATAATGTGACTGAATGCACCTATAAACAACAGCACAACAAATGTAAGCGTCAGTTGGTCAATCATGGGCTTTAAAATAATCAGTGCTTCGAACAAACATATGGAAGTTTAGGAGTATAGGCTATTTGAGATTGTGGGCTTGAAACCAGTGTCCTTTTCATTTATACTTAATAAAAGTCAATAAGTAGCAGGAAGTAGGCCTATAAATCCATGCAAACGCCAGGGGCATTTAGAGAATAAATATATATATTTATATATACAATTTAAAAGTCGGTATTGAAAATATGTATGTGTGTGTGTGTGTGTGTGTGTGTGTGTGTGTGTGTGTGTGTGTGTGTGTGTGTGTGTGTGTGTGTGTGTGTGTGTGTGTGTGTGTGTGTGTGCGTGCGTGCGTGTGTGTGTGTGTTTTATATTTGTCACCAGACATGATGATCAAAGCCACCAAGCGGGGTCAGAAGTTAGGTCCGCTACAACATTCTGGGTGGTCTCAGGAAGCTGGTGTGTGTGTGTGTGTGTGTGTGTGTGTGTGTGTGTGTGTGTGTGTGTGTGTGTGTGTGTGTGTGTGTGTGTGTGTGTGTGTGTGTGTGTGTGTGTGTGTGCTGCGCGCGCGCGTGCGTGCGTGCGTGCGGGTGTGTGTGTGTGTGTGTGTGTGTGTGTGTGTGTGTGTGTGTGTGTGTGTGTGTGTGTGTGTGTGTGTGTGTGTGTGTGTGTGTGTGTATTGTGACACTTTAAAATATGGTAGACAATTTATTGAAAAGGTCTTTTTTTATCATGTTTGTTGAAATTATCTTTACATCCTGATCAATGAATCAAATTTTCAGACAAAAAAAGAAAATGCCTTCATTGCCACATGATGTACCTATGGGTGTAGGAGGCCTCCTAGCTCGTCCAATCATTTCATTTATCTTTTGGTTGTATATTTTTAAAATCTAGCTTACCCTGGCTGGGTTCTTCTAATTGCCATATAGCTATAATGCAATTTCCAAGATTCTTTGCATCCACTTCATAAAGGACTGCTCTGATAAACCTAAGCAGAACACAACTGCAGCCACGTAGACTGTATTCATTCATATATTGCACGGCCCGCCCGCCCACATGCTAGAATGTTTTAGATTGTATCTTTAAAATGTAGCTACAGCAAAGGATCAACCAGGAAGACTACATCCCCCTTTACTTGAGTAACTATTTGCATGTCGACATTCTCAGTCAGGGCTGACCACTCCCATCTCTACTCAGCCAATCAGCTTTCCCCCTTCATTGATGAGTGAACTGTTGCGGCATACACCCAATTCACCCAGTCCCTCGGTCTCATTTGGACTCCGCTGCAGCTCTTCTCCGTCCCCTTCTCCTAGTCTACTCTCTGGCACCTTCTGTCTCCCGCAACAGGAGATGTGTCCAGTTGAGTTGCTCACTAGGAATCTCCTCTGGCAACCTCCCCACCACCACGGGGTCCACCACTAAACTCTATGGGGGGGGGGGGGGGGATCTCATCTGGATGCTCACCATGGGGTATAATTACCAAAACGAACATTGTATTGTATATCAATCTTCTTTGTTTATACGTAACTAGTCTCTGCTGATTTAACTGTCTGTATTCCTTTTCCATTGATTAAAAGTGCATACAGTGCATAGAGTAAAGTATACATGTTTCCCAATATACAATATGAAAATATGTGTTTCCGTGTTTACTCCACTCTGCATATTAGGGCCCTAAATGGCGATCAATGTGGAAATAAACAAAATGCAAATATACACACACAAGCAAAGATGCATCGCTAACAACACCCAATGTGAATTTGACAAAAATTAGACATACTACTTCAACACTTGTTATTATTTCTGGTAAGAAAGCGTGACGGAGAGGAAGTAACCAAACTATTTTCAAATGATATAGCAGTCAACTTAAAATAATATTTCCACAATTCCCTTTTGCGTACAATGTAGCCTATATGTTCATACCTAGTCGTCTATGTGAAAAATCCACGATTTGTATTCATTCCATTTAAATGAATACTTCCCTTATCACTTAGAATCATTTCATGGTTGTCAAATGCTTGTCAAACCAAGGCTGAAAATTAGTAGGTCATAGTAATTCCAAATAGGAGCCGGACTGGGACATTATAATGACCATTTGTTGTTACATTGCATTTCCAGATTGGCACAGCAATAAAAGGATCTATAGTAAATCTTTGTACCATTTCAGAATAATGTCTGAATCTCTGAGCACCAATACCTTGCCTTCAGCCCTACTCTAAAGGGAGTTCGCTCTGGTTCCCTTTCCCGTCGCTGAGTCCCAGCACACGTCAGCGACGGTGGAGGAAGGCAGGAGTCGCAGGGCATGGAGTAAGAGGGAGAGAGGGGCGAGGGTCGGCGGCATTTATCAGCAAGTAATTGCTGACAGATGTTATGTTATTAACAGAGGAAGAAATGCTTTCCAAGTCATCTATCACACTCCCCAGTTGTCTGCACTTAGAGTACAGCAGATGGACAGCGGGGCAGCCAGACGGACAGACTGGCGGTGAGGTGGGACAGGCAGATGAAGGGAGCGGTAGACCAGCAGAGGTGGAGATGATAGAGGAGAGTGAGAGACAGAAGTGTGGTGGGGGCGGGGGTGGATGGTTAAAAGAGGAATGAATACATGAGTCAGAGGCACATAAATAGCAGAGAACCTATAAGGGAAAGTCAGAGAGATTAGTGGTGATAAACTAAGAGTGGGGATTGAGAAAAAATGCACATGCCTTTATGGTTTCGTCTTTATGCTAATATTATTCTCTGACTTTCTGTAACAGCCTGGCTGAAATAGGTTGGTACACATTTTATTTAAATTATGATGAAGTTAACATACATTGGATAGCTTTGCAGAAGCTGCCCTGCGATTGGTGACATCTGGCTCATGAACAGGTACAATATTGACACATCTGTAATGAAAAAGGTCTCCATAATATTTTCCACGGTTGCATTCAGCCACAATCCCCTTTATCCTACTAAAAGTGTCGTGTTGAAGACATTTCTGTTGAATATTTGGATATCTATCTTTAGTTTACTTTAAAACAGGCCCACTATTGTTTTTACATTTTCTATTCTGGTGGTCACATCCCTAACTGTAAAGTGTAGTCCAATTGCCTGACGAATGTTTGAAGATTGGTTGTTTTTGCCTTGACATTTAATGATAACGATGATAACAAAAAACATGTATGATTGTAGCAGGTTGACAGGACACATTTACATTTTCTAATAAAGTAGTAAAATGTATAAGCCTTTAAGAAATTAATCGATGACCGATTTATTATAAGCCTACGTTATATTCACGTAAATATTTGCCCAAGACAATGAACTGGATTTCAACATTTTAATTGTTTAAATTGTTAAATGAATTGTGAAATGACATCGTTAGGCTCTGGACAAATGACAAAGATATGGCCGAATATTTATTTTATATTAATTGAAATAACCCGCTGGTGGTTCTCGCCAGTTGCCGCGTAGCGAAACGGGGCATTTACGGAGACATAGTCCTATTATTTTAAATCTCTTTTTTTTATTGTATCAATTACACTGTTAACAACCAACAACAGCCTAGATTATTTATCAGCTATAGACCTCGCCAGGGGGCAGGAGATAGGCTACGTATTTGAACAACCCAGTCTCACCAAAATGCGTAGGCTACAGATCGCACGGTTTGACATGCGTGCAATAGGCTACATAGGCTACGCCAAATGACCATTTCGCGTGCATATGATACGCAAAACCCAGCATTAACTAGCCTACTGTGGAGGGCGGATGCGTATATTTTTTCTTGCCAGTTTAACGGTGTCAAATTGTGGCTGTGACGTACTACCGAATTTCAGACTTTAACAACCATTTTATTGCACTTTTCCTTATCGGAAGCCGGAAATTCCCGAATTCTGAGTAAAGTTCAATGCAGCATGCATCGCTGGTGACGTCGGTATGGGTATAAAGTGATGCGTGGTATGTGTAGGCCTACGCATCCGCCCTCCACAGTAGTTAATGCTGGGTTTTGCGTGTCATATGTAGGCCTAGCCTACGCGAAATGGTCATTTGGTGTAGGCCTACTGCACGCATGTCAAACCGTGCGATCTGTAGGCTACGCATTTTGGTGAGACTGCTGATTTGAAAGAATCCACCACTGAATAGGCCTACTGATACGACTCAACGACCACAACAACACAGATAATACTGACACCTCCATCACCGGGACGCCTCCGACATTTACTCCGAATATAGTGGGATGAATTCCGATATAACAACGAGGAGTTTAACAACTGATACATCTGTAGTCTTACAAATGACTTGTTTTTTCCAACTATAATAGATAATTGTTCATTAACGACATCGGTCAATTTAGACAATGTCCTTCCATACAAAGAATGAAGGCGTTGGTTTAGTCTTTCCCAATCGACTCCATTCACCAGGGAAACATTGCACATACATGTAGGCCTATCTTTTAACGCAGCTGAACATAGACTGTGTGTGTGTGTGTGTGTGTGTGTGTGTGTGTGTGTGTGTGTGTGTGTGTTGTGTGTTGTGTGTGTGTGTGGTGTGTGTGTGTGTGGTGTGTGTGTGTGTGTGTGTGTGTGTGTGTGTGTGTGTGTGTGTGTGTGTGTGTGCGTGTGTATGCGCGCGCATTAAGCATGAGACCGAGAGAAGGGGGAGCCGACCGTCTGATCGTGATTTGGCGCCACGGCCACATTCTGCTGAACGACACGTCCCGCGCAATTTGTCAACTCTCAAACAACAAAAAAAGGTTGTGAATGTTCCCGCCTTCCGTCTCGTTCATTAGAAGAGCCCGCCGGTGAGTAACGTATGTCTATTGTTTGAGTTCCAGGGCCCAGACGTGCTGGGGCCATCCCGTGCGGCCCTTGGTCTTCTTGTCCCCCACTGCGGACGAAGGGGTCTTCAGAACCTCCACCTATCATTAAACAGGGCGACGGAGAGAACGTTAATTAAAAATTAAGCAAATACAACACAAAGTGACATGCTTACACTTGGTGGTAGAATTCGGTCCCCCTTATCAAATACGTACGAATTGTTTTTATCATGCGACAGAAACAGATGTTGGCTTTAAATGAACCAAAATAACGCTAGATGCATGCCTTGTATCGGGCTCGCATATTAAAATACAGAGGTTTGAGTGCGAGAATAAGCGCTTCGACAGTCCAGCACCCGTAACACAATATAGGCTATATTATATAAGGGGCCTATAGTCCTATACAAACGTATACGCATGCAAGCGCCTGTGTGTGTGTGTGTGTGTGTGTGTGTGTGTGTGTGTGTGTGTGTGTGTGTGTGTGTGTGTGTGTGTGTGTGTGTGTGTGGTGTGTGTGCGTGTGTGTGCTGTGCGTGCGTGGTGTGTGCGTGCGTGCTGCGTGCGTGCGTGCGTGTGTGTGTGTGTGTGTGTTTGCGTGCGTGCGTGTGTGTGTGCGTGCGTGCGTGCGTGAGTGTGTGCGCGCGAACGTGTTCATGTAGGCCTCGGTAGCTACTGACACCCTATTAGTAATGTTTCTCTGCTGTCCTCAAACAAATAGGTATACAATCATTTAAAGGAAATGACTTAATCTGCTTCCATGATGTAGGAACACAGCCAAGCTGATTTCATTGCGAGGAAGACTTTAGCCCTAAGACCTAAGACAGGACCTTAGAACTAATGGTTCAGCAGATCTTTTCCGGTCCGACTGCTCAGCAGAATGTTACACATTTAGACCATCCCACTTTAGTTTTAAGTGCTTTGGCTGAAACTTAATATAAATAATGTATAATGCTAAATAATAATAACAATAATAATTATTCAAAATAACACAACAAATAGGCTTCTAGGTTATATGTTGTTGTGTTCTGATAAGCCTACACAGATCATTTGGGGATTGTGTTAATTGGGCCAATTTCACCAACACATTGTAATACCGTTTTATGTATTTATGTGTAGGCCTATACCTGGTCGTTTCCAACCACATATCAAGATATTTGAGACATTCTTTCAAAAGACATTCATGAAATCATCCCCATCATCCAAACATGAAAGGGCTTACGCAATTGGAAAATCGAGATAGAGACACAGTTTAGAGACACTTTATATCCGAATGTTATTCTTGTGGTTTACTTTAAAGTGTAATCTTATTTGCATATATTTAAATGTTCATGTTCTAACTGGCAACAGCTATCCTGCCAGGGCAGATGACACAGAGTCACATAGGACTAGATGCTAGATTTGTCCTTTTTGTAAATGGTTGGTTTTGACACATTGTTTAGTGTCAACAACTATTTTCACAACCTTGCCTGTGTTGACATTTTATATGTACGCCTATCATAAAGTGTGCCTACTGTATTTAATGAATTCATTATTTTATATTTTATTTTGTACTATTCGTTTTCATGGTTATTTGACTATGTTGTAACCCTGAACACGTCAGGAAAAAACATGTTTTCAATTGCTACAATGTTTTAGTTTTTTGATAAAATATAGGACCTATATCGACCATAATAATATTAATTATTATAATTATATTTATAATTATTATTATAGTTATTATTACTATTGTTGCATTGGATTATAACGAATGGCACATAACATGTGACGATATTTCAGCATCATGAGGACGAAGAGGCTATATGAATGAACAGCTGAGGGTGATATGTTGTAATTGGTGACTTTCGGCCTTACTTGACCTTAAAACTTGCTGTATCCTATATGATTTCAAATTTGTCTGACTCTATTATTTTTTTAATTCACTAATACGCCTAGGTGATATAGTGTCATCATTTAGTGTATGCCAAATGAGTTGCATGTGGCTAATTATTTCAACTAAAGTAGACTTTGTTGTTTTGTGGTCGTTTAGGCCTGATAATCATAGCACCATCATAATGTAGGCCTTCAATAAACAATTGTGTAATTTTGTTTATCTATAGCCTAAATAAATCCGAAGTGGTTTTATTCTGATCTATTTGATCGCCAATTAACTAATCCTGCACTCGCCCTCGCACCCACAGCATCGCTAATCCGTTGGCTGACTCCAAAATGACCACATCACATTCAACTGTATAAATATGAAACTACTGTCTCTTAGAGCCTGTCCTTAACACACACGGACGAGTGTGTGCAAATGTTCTTCCTTTATCGCTTCAACCTCAATGTTGTTGACTGTGTCTTTCTGGCCCAATCCTTCATTCAATGTACTACACAGATGACGATTTCTATTCAATTGGCCTCATTATTTATTTGTAGCTTTGTCTCCAGATGTAGGCCACGGCCTACACGTGACTAGAGGCCGGTTAGGACAAGCTTACAGGTCGGTTCCTCGTTGTTTTAAAATAACGAACATTACATGTCAGCGTGTAACATATCAGGTCTATTGCTAGGCCTTTCACCAGGTCTGTAGGCTCACGGGTGTAAACCTCCTGTCCCATTTAAACCAAGGTCCATCTTTGGTTGCAGATATACCAAGTCATATGCATGTAGCCCTACTGGCATTTATGTTGGCTTTATAGTTATAAATCGTTATTATCTCTGCTTTACAATTCTTCCGCACCACGTCTATCAGTGGTGCCTATTGATTATGGGGTTGTATAGGGGCATAAGCAGTTGGTTTATCATCACATTTATAATCATTATAATTATTTCTAACTATTAGGGCTTATATTCTACATTTAATTCATGTAGCTCTAGGCCTACATAGTGCCTAAAGTATGTATAGGCCTACGAGGTCTTAAAGAACTAGCGTTTTAAATCGCCAATAAAATGCACAACAATGGACGCGGGTCTAAAGGTGGGAAGCGAGGCCACTTGGTAGAACAGTAGGCTACATAAAGATGATCTACTCACTGCTTCTCTTTTCCTCCTCTCCTCCTTCCCGTCTGTCTTCTTAAAGTCGGCTTTAAAGGCCTCTGTGTCTCCGTGCTGACCGTCTTTGTCCAGAATGTCCATCAGATATGCAATGTAGCTGGTGGCCAGCCTCAAGGTCTTGATTTTGGACAGCTTGGTGTCCGCCGGTACATTCGGTATACATTCCCTCAGCTCGGCGAAAGCCGAATTGATGCTCTGAGTTCGGCGTCGTTCCTTGCGGTTGGCCGTGGGTCTCCGCTTCACGGGCCGGGGGTGCGTGTGGTGGTGCATGCCCGTGCTGCCGTTCACCGAGATCCCGGCCGGGACCAGAGCCGATCCGTAATGGTGATGATGGGGGTCCAGTCCGACGGCAGAAGCCGTGTTTCCCAGGTACTCTGGGCTGTAGCCGGGTGCGAGTGCGTAATCGGTGGGGGACATGTCTGCGTGGCTGATCAACCAGCCCGTAAAGTACGGAGGTCCTCCGGTCTCCTCGTGACATCGGCCCGCTGCAGCGTGGAAGGAGTAGTGGCTGTCGTGGTGGTGCATGACCGGGTGGTGAGGGAATCCCGACACAAGGCTCATGATGAAAGGGGAAGCGCTGCGGGGACGCACCGGGCACAGCACAGTAGGGGCTATACACTGTTCAGGTCCAATCGAAATGTTTTTGGGTTGGATGTCCCCATGGGCAAGGTGGCCGAAAAGGGCAATAGGCTGCACGACAAGAATAGATCATGTATTGTCTACTTAAATAAGAAACCGTAATGAAGGAGCTCCTTAATGAAACTCTGCCCTACTTATCTGTAACCGGTTACTGTTTCTCTTGAGAATAGGATCATATTTATCCACTTCTACAGTCGCGCGAAGATTATGCGAAGAAAGAGGGACTCGAACACACAAATTCAATCCAAAGAATATCTAAAGACTTACTCCAAGAAAGACGCCTCTTTAATGATTAGGAAAACGACGATTGTCAATGAGGGCTGAAAAGTTACAAAAAAAAATCCAATAGGTCCAACTTGGTTCTTGCTTGGCAAACTTAGCACGCATACAGAGGGGCCGCGAACGGAATGTGGGGTCAGAACGCAGAACGCAGACACTAGGCATCCACAGCTGTCTCCAGCTACGATGAGCCGCGTCACGGAGCGAGTCGGGCGGGGCGTGGACGTCACATCCTCCAATAACCAATCCTGAAAGCCAAAAGAGGACAATAATACGATAATAGCTGAGGCCAAACTCGACCGACTTTGAGTATCTGTCCTTAACTTCAATGGACCTGACAAGTGGGCCAACACACACGCACACACACACAAACGTGAAGTCATGCACCCGCGCAAAAACACACGCAAACATAAACAGACACACACGCACGCACGCACACACACACACACACACACACACACACACACACACACACACACACACACACACACACACACACACACACACACACACACGCACACACACCACACACACACACACACACACACACACACACACACACACACACACACACACACACACACACACACACACACACACACGCTCAACCACATGCACGCGCTAACATGCACGCACGCAAGGCCGCACAAACACACACACACACACACACACACACACACACACACACACACACACACACACACACACACACACACACACACACACACACACACACACACACACACACACACACACACAATCTATACAATGATAAGCTGTTATCCATTCCGATTTGCCTGAAAACCTTTACTAAGCCAAACATTGCCAACTAAAATTACTTTTTAAATAAAAATTTAGTTTGATCAGGAAAACTTAAAGGTCTATAATATACGTTGTTTGGGGAAAATCATACAGCAAATAAATAATGCTTTTAGACTTAGGCCTAGAGCCCGACCTTTATCATAATCAGTAACAGGAGCCTAATAATTTAAAATATTAGCCTGAGTTTAGTTGATTTATGATCCATATTGCAGCAAAGCAGTCATTGCAAAGGCCTATGGTATGGCGAATGTGACTCAATGGCATAGGGCTAGTGATATTGTATACAGCATAACATTATTTTGAGGGGTTACCATTCCCCAAGTAAATATTGAATATGAAAATATTATGAGCCTATAGGCCTATATTGAATTGATATTTGTATTTGAGGCAGCTTTACCAGTCTGGGAGGTATCGTGTAGACATTCTCATTCTACCCTTTAATCTGTCTTGCTGTAGTAATGTGGCCAACATCTTTTGATGATACTTTAGACATAAATCACATTTGTATCCATTAAATACACCTACCTACCAAATATATGACTTTGTCTTTATTTAGTCTAATGGGTGTTACATGCGCCCTCTTTTCAGCCTCTCACTGCGAACGCCTTCCGCATAAACTATCTGCAACAGTGCTTGGACGTAGCTCATCAATGGTGAAACATATGCACATTCAATCGCAAACCTTGCGACACAGTGGTAAGCCCACCTGGCCTATAAATAGGCCGTAAGACAATGTATCGGATATCCACCGGATGATGTTAAACTTCATTTGATAGGGTTAGTATTGCGTATTTTGGCGGTCAGTTAATGCAGTGTTCAATAACTGACCATATATGGAATGCATTATATATAAATATATAATTATAATTAATTATTATAATCATACTTGCAATCATAACTATAATTAAAATAATTATAATGTTATTATGTATTATTGTAATGAATATTAATTTATTTTGATTATTTTATATTTATGTAATATTTACACCCACCAAATTGTGTAGGCCTATGTAGGCCTATACATAGCTCTATTAGTTTGAATTGGATATTAAAAAGGGAAGACATTTCTGTGTTATTTCCTGGTCGAACAAAATAAAAACCAAAAAGGTAAACAGCCTGTACAGGAAGTCATTTTTCCAATTATCTGATTGGTGAGCAATTTTTACGATCCAAAATTCTTCAAGGTTTTGTTCATATATTTGTATTACTTTATCTTTGCTGACTTATTTTCTACTTAAATTGTACGTTGTTTTTGTGATAATGAATGTGCTATTCATCTTTGGATTGAATCCTTATAATCCTTAATTATAAAGGTCTGACTGCGTTCCATAGATTGACAATATTTATTTCTCTATGATATAAAATATCTGGTTGGTACATGTATACAAATATATGTGTGTGTTTCTTTAAGTTTTTATTTGGATGGTGTTTTTATGTGTGTGTGTGTGTACAAGTGCGTGCAAGTGTGCATTTGTGTTAGTCTGTGTACAGGTCATGCATATGTCCGTTTGTGTTTGCCTGCTAGTGTGCGTGCATGTACCATCTCTTTGTTTCCAACTATATAAATGGGAGCTGTTGCAGTAATTTAGATTAGTTTGTGTCTCCTGATAATGGCACATAATTAGACTGCAGGTCAGTCGGTCAGACTCCCAATCCGTCCAGTCACCCCCCTCACTTGTTTCTTTCTTCCTTTTTTCTTTCTTTCTCTCTCACTGCCCATACTCCCCCCCCCACACACACACATTCTCTCACACACACACACACACACACACACACACACACACACACACACACACACACACACACACACACACACACACACACACACACACACACACACACACACACACACACACACACACACACACTCGCAGACACAAAAACATACACACGCACGCACAAACACACAGACACACATACACACACACATACATTCACACACACACACACACACACACACAGAAACACACACAGACAAATGCACAACACACACACACACACACACACACACACACACACACACACACACACACACACACACACACACACACACACACACACACACACACACACACACACACACTCGCAGACACAAAAACATACACACACGCACGCATAAACACACAGACACACATACACACACACACACACATAGAAACACACACTGGCAAATGCACATACACACACACACACACATATACACACACACACACACACACACACACACACACACACACACACACACACACACACACACACACACACACACACACACACACACACACACACACACACACACACACACACACACACACACACACACACAAACAGCTGCATTTCCCCCTGAAGCAGCCGCTGCTCTGATCTCTGCCAGTCCTTCCCTGAATAAATAAATCGAACAGGGCTTTGTTTGCCAGTGAAAGTATGTTTGTGTGTGTTTTTAAAGGTCCCTCTCTCCTTTGTGTGTGCGGGTGTGTATTTATATCTGTGTTGTTGGGTGTGTGTCCGGTTTTGTGATGACATGCAGGTACATTCCACAATGGCAGAAGTTTCTTTGCCTCTTCATCAGATCTTCACTATAATGACACGTGACAAGTTTTCAACAGTACTACGGATGCAGTTTGGGATTTATTTGTTGCCAGTAACAAGAGAGTGTAGACTTCATCTTAGAAAATGAAGAGAAGGGTGAACACAAATTAATATTAGTAAATTTACATTTTCATAAAATATTATATTATGTGTGGATAAATATATCGTCTTATCTAGACATAACATAGTATCTCCTCAAATTGGTTTCTACTACTTCAGTGTTGAATGTGAGTGCTTGACATTTCAACAATTCTTGCAATTAACTTATCATATTTGACCCTGCTAACAAAGTGATATTGTCACTGTTGGCCTCACCTTTATTTTATTTTTTGTGTCAGGTTCATTCTATAAGAGAGCCTGGAGCAGCATGCTAACAGTCTGGTTATACATCAGGTGGTGCTTGAGCATCGATGGGATCGGTTCGAAGGGCGGAACTGAAAGCTTGAGGGACCAATGGCTGTTGCCAACACGACTCGGATGGCCAATAGAGCCCTCCAGGGGCCCCTAGGGAGGGCTCCACCTGCATGGCGATGTCTCCACCCCTTTGTGTCAGTATGATTTGTTTTTTTCCAGGTGTTTTCAATTCCCTCATCCTCCGGGGTTTTAAAGTTCCCCTAGTTCGTTTGACAACCGATTTGCAACCCTTGCCATAACGTTGCCGAGGCTTCCATCCGGCGGCAGGTATATGAGGCTCAAAAGGAAAACATACAGCTTTGCTAAGTTCATTCCCCTGAACATCCTCTGCTCATTCTCAGTGCCATTGTATTACTGGAACCTAAAGAACCGCGCAAGTCAAAGGACCACTTCCCTCACTGAGGGGTCATGGCACAGCACCACAAGGTAGATGCTACTGCCTTTCCAGATCTTTCAGCATCTGCTCAATAACCTTCTTGGAGAAACAAAAGTAGGATGTGCCACCAAGGGAATGTGAACGGTAGTAGCCTACTTGGTGAGCTGAACTTGATATAATTACTTGCTGACAAAATCGTGGCTCACCACATTTCTGATATGAACTGGAT
>OLKM01002700.1:0-5000 GCA_900291075.1 Melanogrammus aeglefinus | reverse complement strand
ATATTTGAGTGATTTCCATTCGTTTTTCATGAACAGGGAATGTTTAAAAAAAACAAAAGACGACATCATGATTGTTTCAGAGCTTGTTTTTTTTCCCACTTAGGACTCACTTCACTGACTGGACCTAATCGGTGGCATCTGCTTCCATTGATTTCGCTCAAATTGGTTGATTGCTAATCAAGGAATGCACTGGGCTGGAGAGAGATATGGAACAGGCCTTCTTGTTTTGATATGGAAAAGTGGAAAATAGCCTATTTACCACAAAAGTCAGAGTATTCCTTAACTGAGGTAGTTGCAAGTAGTAATACAGATATAATTAAAGTACACATATATAAAATATATATATATAGTATACATATATATATATAGATAGATAGATAGATAGATAGATAGATAGATAGATAGATAGATAGATAGATAGATAGATAGATAGATAGATAGATAGATAGATAGATAGATAGATAGATAGATAGATAGATAGATAGATAGATAGATAGATAGATAGATAGATAGATAGATAGACGGATGATAGAGTTATAGGGCGACCATCTTTTTTTGTGTGCAAAAAACAAGGATATTCTCATCTCTTATCCTCTTTCTCTCCGCCGCCCCCTCCCCCTCCACCCCCCCACATTCTCCATTGTTTACATTCTCCTCCAGCCCCAGGAAGCAATTTTTAAAGCAGTGCCACTGATAGAGAAAAGTAGTGTGCATGCAAGTGTATCTCTGTGTGTGTTTGTGTGTGTGTGTGTGTGTGTGTTAGCATCTAGTTGGACTATTCTGGCCGGTGGTTAGTTCACCATAAGCAGTGTGGAAAATATGGAAAACCCTTCTCTGGTGGTCTCACAGACCCTTCGGAGAGAGTTGGATTGATAAAACAAGTAAAATCCAATGGTCAGGGAATGTGTATGGATGGTTCATTATAGTTTATAATATTGTGGAAATGCCTTGCTAAGGGTTGTTTGGAGCAATGCACGGCCAGGGTAGGCCTTCAGGGGCAGTTGGAGACTGGAAACAGCGTGATTCTCGATCACAGCCCATCCTTAAAAAACACATAACAGGCCAGCCTTTATGTAGTTCTGGTACAGTTCTAGGTGAAATAATGGTCCATAATAATGTAATAGTGATACATATTTCTATAGTTGTATAGATCGTTATATCTATATATATGTTATAAAATACAGAACGAACAGGAACATTTGAACAGTAGTGATAGGCAAGAATAAAGAACAATTTAATACTGACATGAAAGATTTCTTTGTCCACCTAAACACACATGCGTGGCCACAGACATTGTTTATAATACTGGTTTCAGCAGCAGTCTTTTCAATAAACAACCTGACAGGATGTGATTTACAACCACAGTTCACCCAAGTAAGTTCTTCGTACTGATCTTCTTTCTTACTCTGTCTCTTACTCTGTGTAAGTCTTTCCTAGGGGAGATGCTTGTAGGCTTCAGAACCACATTTAGAAACATTTCTGAACGTTTTTTTAAACCACAGAGGCACACTTCCAGACGTTGTCTCAGCCCACATACTATCTATTTTTACAGAAATATGCACACAAAACCTTAAACATCCTACAACAACCTTAATGATCATATGGCGGTAAACTGGTAAACTAATTGGATAAACGTATAAAATCGTTCAGATTACTTTGAATTACATTTGACATATTTGAGGATGGCAAATTTTGCAAAGACGACCATTACCCTTCTTTGTTCAAACAAAGTAATATCATGTTTGTCAATGTAGTTTTATCCTAATCGATTCTAATCTGCCAAGCACCAAATATCATAAAAATACATTTAATGGTTATTTGGTACACTCCTTCTTACATTGATAAGTTTCTTCTTTCTTTCTTTCTTTCTTTCTTTCTTTCTTTCTTTCTTTCTTTCTTTCTTTCTTTCTTTCTTTCTTTCTTTCTTTCTTTCTTTCTTTCTTTCTTTCTTTCTTTCTTTCTTTCTTTCTTTCTTTCTTTCTTTCTTTCTTTCTTTCTTTTTCTTTCTTTCTTTCTTTCTTTCGTTCTTTCGTTCTTTCGTTCTTTCGTTCTTTCGTTCGCTCTTTCTTTTGTTCTTTCGTTCGTTCTTTCTTTCCTTCTTTCTTTCTTTCGTTCTTTCGTTCTTTCGTTCGTTCTTTCTTTCGTTCGTTCTTTCTTTCTTTCTTTCTTTCTTTCTTTCGTTCTTTCTTTCGTTCTTTCTTTCTTTCTTTCTTACGTTCTTTCGTTCTTTCGTTCTTTCTTTCTTTCTTTCTTTCTTTCTTTCTTTCTTTCTTTCTTTCTTTCTTTCTTTCTTTCTTTCTTTCTTTCTTTCTTTCTTTCTTTCTTTCTTTCTTTCTTTCTTTCTTTCTTTCTTTCTTTCTTTCTTTCTTTCTTTCTGTCTTTCTTCTCCGTTGGTGATCCATGGAGTCATCTTTTCTGTTTGATGTCCGAGTCATCATGAAAATCATATTTTGCTAATGACTAGCACATACACAGGCATTGTATCCTTCTGTATAGAACTACTGCATGAGATGTGTGTGTATGTGTGTGTGTTCTACAGTCTCCTTGTATAGCCAATCTAATTACTAATCTGACCTCGGGGCATATCATTGCGCTAGCACTGCTAATGACCCCATAGGCCTCTCTCTTTGTCCATTTGTGTGTGTCTGTGTGTGTGTGCACGTGTATGTGCATGTGAACGTGTAAACCTATATGTATGTATGTATGTATGTATGTATGTATGTATGTATGTATGTATGTATGTATGTATGTGTGTGTGTGTGTGTGTGTGTGTGTGTGTGTGTGTGTGTGTGTGTGTGTGTGTGTGTGTGTGTGTGTGTGTGTGTGTGTGTGTGTGCATGTGTGCATTTGTGTGTGTGTGTGTGTGTGTGTGTGTGTGTGTGTGTGTGTGTGTGTGTGTGTTGTATGATGTGTGTGTGTGTGTGTGCACTGTGTGTGTGTGTGTGTTGTGTCTGTGTGTGTGTGTGTGTGTGTGTGTGTGTGTGTGTGTGTGTGTGTGTGTGTGTGTGTGTGTGTGTGTGTGTGTGTGTGTGTGTGTGTGTGTGTGGTTTTATCATTGAAGCTACCATACTCTCAATCATTGTAATGATCAGGGTCTGGGTTAAAAGGTTACTTGAAACCATTGGCCACTGGCATTGTGGACTACAAGAGTAAAATGGTGAACCAGTCAATGGTGGATCCTAAGACACTTGGACAGGAACCAGTCCTCATACATGTTGAACCTGTTGTTGAGACAGAACACAATCTATTCAGATGCATCTTCATTTTCTCTGCATGATACCAAAGATACCGATACAAAGCGATCTCCTTACGATGTACGAGTGTAATCATGCCGTCATTTCAACCTTCAGCTTAAATGGGGATTGTGCAAAGCATAAACGTGTCTCATGTAATTAAATGTCAACAGTAAGGCTATGTACAATCACAGACGAAAACGTATTCTCGTGCAGAGGACCAAGGTTAACCAGTAAAGTTAATGTTTAAGGGGGATATTTTTGCAAAAGAGATATTGCAGCAAAGCAGAGATGTATGTCCTAGCATACAACGCAAGGTTAACTCTATTTGACCCTATTATTCCCTCAACTGCAGTTTGACAACTCAATTAGCAACTATCTTTAGACAAGCGTCTGCGTGTGTGTCCTGTCTCCAGCAGAGCCCTTAGGCGTGTTGTTGCTTCCCTCATTAGCCATTAAAGAGTCGCTTACCACCATCAGACAAAATGGGAGACACACTAAAGCCTTTTGTGCTGCCCTTATGTAGAAGTTCGAAGTCCCAGTAAACATTTATATTTTTTACATTTTACATTTTATTATTACACATGAGGTCTATCACTGGATCGGTGTTCCAGGAGAGAAATAAATGGATTCCACAATCCTTTTTTGTATCTTGATTTAGAGTCGCTGTTCACACGACAGGCACAATGCACACAAAACAGTCTTGGCCTGTTTATATGTAAGGACAGTTAACCATTTGTGTCCGCACATTCAGGTTTGAGGTTTGTACTAAGTCGACGTTACCACAATCTCAGAGAATTGGAGAAATCATGTTCAGCATAGTTTAGACTAGCTTGAATAGCGTGCCTTGGATATAATACCTTGTACAGATTCCTTGTACAGATACCTTGTACAGATACCTTGTACAGATACCTTGTACAGATACCTTGTACAGATACCTTACCTTGTATAGAATACCTGGTTTAGAGACCTCATATAGACCATCTTGTTAAGCATACCTTCTAAACAATACCTTCTATAGAATACATTGTATCGAATACCTTGTATAGCATACCTTGTAATGAATATCTCGTAAAGTATATCTAGAATAGAATACCCTGTTTAGCATACCTTGCATACGATACCTTCTATAGAATACCTAGCATAAAATACCTTGAACAGAATACCTTGTATAAAATACCTTTTATATTATACCTTGTATAGAATACCTTTATTACAATACCTTTTTATAGGATACCTTGTATAGAATACCTTTCCTACAATACTTTATAGGATACCTTGTATAGAATACCTTGCATACAATACCTTGTATAGAATACTTTTTATAGGATACCTTGTATCGAATATCTTGTATAGAATACCTTGCATGAAATATCTTACCTAATGTCGACCCTCAGCATACTCCTCCCACATCAGCCCTCTTAAAGGTGACATATTATGCTATTTTAACAACAACTAAACATAGCATTTGAGTTTCCAAAAACATGTTTTTGAAGCTGTTTGCTTGAAATAACTTTTAGGAAAAAAAATCTCGCCTAGCTATTCCCTCTGGTTCAGTCCCTTTCAGAATGCACTGTTTCAGGGGTGTGTAGCTTCAATGCAAATGAGCTACCGCCCATTGGCATTTTGGCACACCCTTTCTTAGCAAACTGTTGACCCATTGGTGTACCGGAGATGGATGTAACCGCTTTAAGCACTTCCTTGAAACCAGTATACGGACCATAGGCAGCGGCCGCTTCAGTGGTTCAACCATATATGTGTTCGAAC
>OLKM01002699.1:0-47500 GCA_900291075.1 Melanogrammus aeglefinus | reverse complement strand
CTTGCTGACTGATGCAGTCACTTTCTCTTTTTTTTTGGGACGTTGCTTTATTTTTTGTGAATGTTTTGGAGAAAATAAAACTTCACTTTTCTATGTCCTGAGACAATTGCCCTAATTTTTGCCCACACTCTCGGAATCTGGTTGGCCGTATCCCAGATACGTGGGGAGACCACGCCGGTCCGCACAGTGTGTTTGTGTGCGTGTGTGTTAGTGATGGGCCATTTGCAACCGAACCAGTTCGAATGAACACATCTTTAACAAGTTGAAACCAAACTGATTCTTCTCTGGTTTGTCTCGTTCGTTCTCAGACTCTACTCATCCCAGAGCTGATAGTCGCTGTTTGTTCACTGACTGTGAGTGGTGAAGTGAGTAGACGCTTAGGCCACATTTACACCAGGACGCTTGCAGGTAAAAACGACAAAATATTTTATCGGAAGTGCCTTTCGTTTAGACGGTGACGGCGTTTTTGGGGTTTAAAAACGCAAAAATCTGAAACCGTCCTCCAGAGTGGAAAACTTGAATACGCTCCGCCGTATAGTGTTTCCGTCTACACTGCCAAGACCCACAACTCTACTCAGATCTGCTCATGTCGCGTACGCGTTTACGTCGCATACATGCGCTAGTAGGCCTACAGGGAAATAAACAAACAGGTTGGATTATTTCCATGCGTCGGACCTTCAAGCTGCTCTGGCAGCTCTAAACTTACAGGAGTCTTTCCATGAAATGTACAGGATATGTACAGATAGTATTACTGAACAGAGAAGGATCTTTTTGGTTTTTGCGTAGCGGGTAAGAGAAGAAGTAAGATTCTACACATACGTTCAGACATGGCGGTGTTGTGTGATAGTGTAGCACATCACCACCTAGCATGCATACCCAATCGACACCCACACTTTCTGGTTAAAGTTTTAATGTGTTGATGACCGACTTCCACCATCGTTTGGGAGGAGAGAACCGTGCATTCAATGATTCGATTCACCGCTACCGGAAACGAGACTGAACGAACGAATGAGCGATCACTCGTGTTTTGGTCCGTGTACCTTTTGTGTGTGAATTTGAGTGCAATAAACACTCGTATGTGCTATGGTTACCAGATGCATTGGTTGATTGGCGTAGGAACTAGATTTGACCTCTATTGAATTCAGTGGTTAAACAGAGAGGGAGCGATATACAGGTAGCCAGAGAGAGAGAGGAAGTAAACTTGTGGTGTCATTATGATAATCGTGGTGAGTTCAGTCATGGTATGTACACGTGAAGGATTCTGTCCCAAAGCTAAACTCAGCCGAGCTCTGACTAATGTATGATGTCATGGAGACACGAAAGCCCCCAGCACCAGCTCTGTGCCAGGCTGACTTTGTGCAGACTATACGTCAGCAGCAGCCAGCAGGGTAAGCAAGCAGGTGTGTCGACATACAGCACTTTCTTTATCACTATATTCGCAATGGCACCAGTGTTGGGTGTTTGCTGCTGTAAGCAGTTTAGCTACAAGCCGTTCCAACAGGTGAGGCGTCTCTAATGGATGCTCTTTATTGTATTCCAAACACGGCATGTTGCCCATCTAGAGGATGGATGGCAGTAGGCAGTGGGCCTTTGTCGTATACAGGTAATGGGTTAACCTAGTGATTGTTAGTGCTTTGCCCTTGGTTTTATGAACATTCTTGGTATACCGACGGGGATATATTGTTTCACTTTTTCAGACAAATGTGCTTATTCTAAGTCGCTTTCAATAAGAGTCTTCTAAATGCAAAAAAATGCCCTGAATGAAAATTTAAATGTCGGTTTTTATCCCACCAAGGCGTGGTTAGAAGAAGCTGTGTTTAAGTGCACACCTGGTTACAATGAATTGTTTTATGGTCATTGATAGAGGTTGAAAAATGAGCTACACAAATGGTATTGTGTAATCATAGGATGATGTATGAGTAGGGAAAGAGTTGCAGACCTTAGTTGAAAAAGATCCCTCATGGATGATCTACTGAGATAATGGCTCCCATGCCACCTTGTTCTCAGAGGACTGTATTGTTAAAAATGCATTCTGTTATTAGGGTGCCAACCACAAAGTGTGAAGGCAACCTATTGTAATTGTTAGTGTTTCTATTATTATTTTACACCACCTTTGACTTACACAGCCTAAACCGCTCGCACACTTTTTATGAAACTAACTACAGCTGTAGAGGCTTACCCAATATTAACAGAGAGCAAATAATACTGATTGGCCCAAAGGTAGTGCTATAGCAACGGTACATAAATGCAATTTTTGAACAAACCTATCTCATAACCGCTTTAACTTAGTCATGAAACTTGGTTCACACTTGTATATCCTCATGGTGAACAAATATTTCTCAAGAACCTATGGCTTTATTTGGATGAATTTGCGACTATCGATACTTTGATAAAAACACTCAATTCCCTAAAGGATCCTAGATTTTTTCACTTACAAAAATCCTTTAGCACATATCATCTTTAGACCGATTTCTGCGGACATAAAGCAAAGTCTGTACAATAAAGATTAAAGCACCCAGGAGCCATTTACTTCTTAAAAGGGTGCGGTTTAAAACGCGTAAAGACTTAAATGTCTATCAACATCAAAATCGTCTCCAATGATCTTAAGTCCAATACAAAAGTTGTTCAGAATCAAATTCTGAACAATATTAAGTCCACATATTTTCAAGTAGGGCGTGGCATCGAAATGGGCGTGGCCTGTTACTAAAATCACCGCAGTTCATAGAAGTAATGTTCGATTTAAGCGGGATTAATTTAGTGGCTGTTGGGGACCAAAGTTCCAACTGTTCAAGTAAAATGAAGTTGATTGACAATACAACATGGCCGCCAGAGGCTCAAAATCAACCAAATTTAACTTTAAGCCAATCATAATCAACTTGGTGTATTCAAAGGCACATGGGTCAAGATGGACCCCCCCCCCCCCAAATTTCATCAATATCAGGCTATCGGGAGCGGTAAAACAATGAACTGAAAATGCAGACTTTGGAAGGACATGTTTTCTGACCCCTTTCACCTAGAGTCATGAAATCCTGTAGACATTTAGCAAAGAACCTGTAACAAAATGGAAGCTCGACGTCTAAATTAGCCCAATCAATGTTAGGTGAAAAAAGGCGGGGTTAACTTAAGTCAATCATCCCCAAACTTGGTGTAATAAAAGAAGCATAAGTCAAGTTAACCTGGTTAAAATCAAAATAAGACGATAGGGGGCGCTAATGCAATCAATTGAAAACTTTAAAGACTCAGAAATACTCAGCCTTTTGACATAAGGTCATGAACATTTGTTTGTCCATCACCAGATCCAAGCTGAGGCTATTCCAGTGTTGTCAAGCGTATGCAAACAAAAAAGGTCTTAATGGTCTTCGTCAAGGTCTTAATGGCCTGTCAGGGTCTTTATGGTCTGACAAGGGCTCATTGGTCGGCTTTAGGCTAGGCACCCGTAAAATGCTGCTTGCAGCTTTAATTCAATATTATACTTGTCCAACGATGTGATTTTTGTCATATTAGATGAATTTGTGATTCGGCACTCTGTCCATGAACTGTGTCCATGGTGTTCACTCATTGGCTAGGACACGTCGGCATGACAGCACACAGAGGGCTCCGTTTTTTGTTTTTTTTAACAGAAATCTACCTGACAACAGTCAATGTCTGCCATTAAATATGCACTCCCCCAGGGCCGGGCCTGTACACCTGGGCTCTTAAGCCGGATAATTTTGGGCCCCTGCTTTGCGGTTGATGGAGTAGTTTTGCCACAGAGAATGAACAACTGTATGCATTCATAACCCTTAAGATTTTTATCCGTACCTCTTTGAACATGATTAGCCGCAATTATTTTAGTACTTATTAAGTATACTCACTGAAACAGTCAAAGTAAAGCTTACACACTTACCACATTTCTACTTTTACTTTACTGTCTGAATGCTTTGTAAATTTTAAAACGGCATAAACTGTTTTGTCCACTAGGCGACTTACATCCTTACTTTTTAAAGGGTTTGGCTTATAAGTTTGTGACAAAATAACTGGTCAGCATCTTGCAAATGAGATGAGATAAGATGATATAGCTTAATAATGACAAAAAATAACTTCCATTAGAACCGTCCATGGTAGCCGCTGCCTTGGCCTGTTATTATTAAACTAAAAATTACCTCTTTTGTCTCTTTTCGTCGTCATCCTTCTTTTTTCTTTTTTTGCACCTGATGGATAATCTTGTTTAATTTCTTTTTATTTTAATCACCACCGTTGAAATAATCCAAAAAAGGGAAGGGGGCACCCGGAAGAGAGCGGGAGAGAGGCGATATCGGACAAAGGTAGCGAGCTTTGTTTAGCTTCGTCGTGTACCGTATCGTCATCATCGCGGTTGCAAGTTTGGGATCAGTCAAACCAGCACCAGCGCTGAATCAAACATCATGTTCGTTACTTGTTGCCCTCTCAGCAACACTGAGCATTACATTAACAACATGTGTAGGGCTGCCAGGTCATTTCAGGTTATCATGATCAGACCTCTATACAGTCTATGGGAAAGATATACACAGTAAAAATAATCTTAATTCAACCATTGTTTTCTTATACTAATATGAGCTCTATGTTTATGTTTCCTTTCTTGTTAGGTCAATTGCTTTGTGCATAAAAAAAAAAATATATAAGTATATTTTATATATATATCTTAAAAAAAAAAACGCAGCGCTCTTGGGGGCCCCCTGGCGCGTATAGGGGGGGCCGGCTCTGCTCCCCCCGCTTGTGGGCCCAGCTTGTTTTAAACAGTAGACAGATGATGGCTGATTAAGAACAGCTGCCAGTAACTCACTAGTCTTGTTATCAGGTCCAGGTTAACCTTGGATCCTGCAGTCCGACTGCGTTGGAGCAGAAGTCCTGGGCGGGACAGAGCCTGGGTCGGAAAACCCAAAACCCAAAGGGGCGGAGTTAAGGCTAGAAAATAGCGGCCAGTCTACTTCCTCTTGATTTGAAACCATTACAGAGATATTATGAAGCGGTAGAAATTGAAACTAAAGTACTAAAAAAGCACTTCACCAGAGACTAAAGTAATCAGATATCAGATGAAAGTCAGATTTGTGAGACAACCACCCTTCTCTTAACACGCATGAATCACACATAAAGAACACACCCTTGTTTATTTGTCCTTCTTCTTTAGACATTTTGGATTCAAAGATTGTAACTATAACTATACAATACAATATTGAGGCAAAATATGACATTTTTAAACCTTCATTTCTTAACATTCTGTTGTGGTTTTCTGTACCCTCCCTCGCTTAAACACTTGACCTATTGCGATAGCTTTAAAATACACAAGCCAAACCCATCAGTTGAAAAATGCACTTCAGTGCTCTCTCTCTCTCTCTCTCTCTCTCTCTCTCTCTCTCTCTCTCTCTCTCTCTCTCTCTCTCTCTCTCTCTCTCTCTCTCTCCTCTCTCTCCTCTCTCTCTCTCTCTCTCTCTCTCTCTCTCTCTCTCTCTCTCTCTTCTTCTCTCTCTCTCTCTCTCTCTCTCTCTCTCTCTCTCTCTCTCTCAGAGGTTTCTCAGAGGACAGAGGTTTTAATCTGGAATATCACAGAGGCATTGCACTCCTGTTGCAACAGGTTTTCCAAAGGGCTTTTGGAAGTATTGCTTGCCTCATCCTCATGCCATCCTCCTCCTCCTCCCCCTCTTCCTCCTCCTCCCCCATACACAAACACGCACAAATTCTCCCTCCTCTCCCCAGCAGCCATCCGCTCCCCGGTCCGTCTGTGCATGGGGTTTATGGGATATCAAAACCAACTTAAGTTGCTAGAGGAGAGAAATGCCGGGCCAGCTGGGGAGCTCTTGCTGAATCTTGCCTTCTGCGTGTGCCCACCGCCACCATAGTCCAAACCAATCAATGGCTGTGTTTGCATTGTGCGACTCCACCAAAGCCGCCTGCTGTTGGCCTTCGTGTCCCTTACCTGCTGTTGTGTCTCTTCCAGAGCAATCAATGCGGGTGATCTGTTTGACAGACGCACACGCCAGCATTTGGCTTGTTGGGTTTAATTGTCGATGGTTGTGGGGGAGCAAACTAACCAGCATCGTGATCATTGTCCAATTGCCGGTGATTAATGACTCGTTATTTTATCAGATTGTTTTTGAGTGTATCGTATATTGCTGGTTTGATCGTGAGCACAATGCAAGGCATGCCAAAGCAAGGTTGGGCTCTATCACACACCTGACTCTGATTATCACTCACGGCGCAAAGCGTACTTGGCAGAGACAGGGGATTGCGATCCAGATGCTACTGGTGTGGGTTAGTGTGTGTGTGTGTGTGTGTGTGTGTGTGTGTGTGTGTGTGTGTGTGTGTGTGTGTGTGTGTGTGTGTGTGTGTGTGTGTGTGTGTGTGTGTGTGTGTGTGTGTGTGTGTGTGTGTGTGTGTGTGTGTGTGTGTGTGTGTGTGTGTGTGTGCCGTGTTGCAGCTGCTGTCAGCTGATACGTGTGTTCAAAACAAATGATAATTAGTCCAACTGGATGCCAAATCTTAATAAGTGTTTACTCAATAATCTTACTGCTATGATATTAATTGGTGGCACCTTGAAAGATCATGATGGCATGAAAATAAAATGGCTACTGGCTACATGTACGTATTAAGTGATCCTCACTTCCTGGATACCCTTCAACACAATGATCAACCTTGAAAAGCTGGTCACTGGTGAAGTGTTCTGTTTTGGCAACATTTGTGTGCCAGGTCAAAGACACCAGCAGTGCGCTTCAAAACAAACGGAAACAGGATCCCTCTCCTGGTGCCAGCCAGGAGAAGTCGCGGCACCACGGCGAAACATTTGACTGATTCCCTGGCAGCAAGCAATATCGCATCGCTTCGCCGACTGTTTCAACAAACAGAATTGCCCCGCGGCAGCCAGCGTTTTTCTTTATATGTGTGCACATTGAATCGGTCACAGCTGCAAAATTTCCATCTCTGCTAGAGGCAACGCTGCTCATTTATAAGCATGGAAAAGATTTGCCTGTCTGTTGACGTTAGTTTCCCGGCCCCCAAGAAGCCCAAACAGGGCTCCGAGCAGGGCAAGGACCGGGCCGTGGTCTCGCGAATGATGACACCAGTGCCAGAGTTTGTCGCTTTTTACCCGTTTACAGATATAGACCAGAGGACGGACAGAAAGAGTTGAAAGCGACTATAAGGAGGAGAGAGACTCGCCGGTCTCTTTAATGCAGTGCATTTGCATGGTTTTGCGTCAGGTTTTTAAATATGGACGGCAGAGGAGGACTGTTTAATCCCAGGGAGGCTGAGAGGTGGAGAGTGCTCTTATTGTGTGGAGCAGAGGGAGGGAGAGACAAGGGGATGGAGAGAGAAGGGGGGAGGGCAAGAGAGAGAGACAGACAGGGACACACAGAGAGAGAGAGAGAAACAGAGAGATAGGGAGAGATAGGGAGCGAGAGATGGGGAGAGCGACAGCGAGAGAGAGAGAGAGAGGGGCACAGAGAGAAGCTGTCCATGTTCCAATATAAGAGGTTTGATATTGATATTTAATGGATGTTGATTTTCCACGTGGACTTTTGGCGCATTTCCACTAGCACGGCTCGGCTCGATACGGCTCGGCACGGCTCGGCGCGGCTCGGCTCGGCTCGGTTTGGTTGTGTTTCCATTACAACTGGTGCCTCCTCGACGTGCGCGGTGTCGTCATAACACGGCTGCACGAAACCGCTGTGACGTCATTTACACGGCGCCGAGCAACGTACAAATCCGGAAGACCAGAACAACAACGCGTGGTGCCGTCGAGCTCCCTCTGAATCCGTTCTTCGGCAACCAGAGTCAAGAACGTCTGGACCTCCTCCACCGACCAAGGAGTGGATTTTTTTCTGAGAAGCCATCTCGTTCCAAGTCAAAAAGCAGTAAAAAGTGGTGTCTTGTCTCGCGTCTTGTTTTTATTTACATTCTAGGCGGTCGTCGCGCGGTTATGACGCTTCCAGTGACGACACTCATCGGCCAATCAGAGGAAGGCAGTCGGCTGACGTCACGTTTTAGTAACGCTTCGGCTCGCTTGGAACCAGGGCTGAGGTGATACCAAAAATGTACCCGGTTGCAGGTACTGCGTGCTAGTGGAAACACGCAAATAGCGCTCCGAGCCGAGCCGTACCGAGCCGAGGCGTGCTAGGGGAAATGCGCCATTTTATATTGAGCATCAAAAGATCCATTCCATTGAAAAGGCAAATAGTGCCACTTCATGACCAGAATGCCTCCCTCTGTACTCTGCCATGTGTGCTCAGAGGGGCCTCCTTCATATATAAATGTTTTGTGTATCTCTGCTGCCGGCCAGTGACCACCTCAAACACATACTGGAAAGCTGACCAAAGTACCGCATAATACTTTAGAGTTCTTTGCCAATCCTCCTGACAAACACATGAAAGGAATATTGATACGGCGTCGGCTCCATAAATGTGTTGAACAGCAACACTAACCATGTGATGTATATGTTACCGAGTCATTTAAATGCACCGCTGAACAGTGTTTGGTTCATCAAAGCCTAACTGACAACACAGGGGTTTGGCTCTTCAAAAAAATAATAAAAAATTAAAAATGCAAAACGGTACCCCTGTTTCCTGCACGACCAATCAGAAGGCAGCATACGGGCATCTTCACTCTACTCGTTTAAGTCTGAACTGGCGAGAGGGCCGGGGGCTTGTCTCCGAGCAACCATGTGGATATAGGCGCAGAAGTTGGATCTGGACTTAACGTAGAGCATGTATTTTGGTACTAATCTATTGTGTTGAATTCAACGTCTCTACATTGTTCTAGTGTTGAGTAGGGGGGGTAGGGAGTATGGCTCTTACGCTGTTCTGATTTAGCAACATACTTCTCTGTTGCTTTTTTTTTTTACTTGGCATTAATGCGAGCCAACCCCCCCCCCCCCCCCCCTTCCCCCCCTACGTTTATGGAGCTCCCAGCTATTCTCACCGAATCAATGGCAAGGCCTCCTGTAAAACACAGTTTTCAAAAATCAACTTGTTAGATAACAAAGAAAAAAGTACTGCAGAAAAATGAGTAGAAGCTAGGGGGTGATATGGACTTTTCACTATCTCAATTCTTATCGAGAATTTCGCACACATAGTTATTTATAGATAAAGATGTTGGCAGAATGGTCACCTGGTACACATTTTAACTGACTTGATACATGGAGTATACATTTCCTCCTAATTTTGCCGTTGTGTCATTAAACACTAGAAACACTAGTCGTAAAAATGATAATGATATGATTATATTGTCACAAATAGGAGATACATCTATGAAATTTAGAACCTGATCAACTAAAATACGACCTAATAGTCCGATGAGAGTCAATATCCCAGCATTAATTTCTGCATTCAAGCGAGAAGCGTCAAGCAGCAGAGCAGATCAACAATGGCACTGTTTTATCCATTTTCGTATGCTATATCACTACATTTTTTTGTGATCACTTTTCAGGCAAGGAATCAACATCAAAAATGTTCCTCACTGTTAATGAAGTGGATAAGCTCTGTGAGCACTGCAGGACAGGTGCTGGTGTTTTTCCTACGGCCGTTTTTGTCTCAGCGAACCCTATTGTGTCACACCGTGTTGTGTTTCCACTATTTTTCTCCTCAACGGCCTGACTCATCACTCAAGTGTCCCATAGCCCCTCAGTATATACCTGACCAGACACTGACAGAGACATTTTTCTCATTGGTCATTACAAACCTTGAAAAAAAGCTTGATTTGTGATTTCTGTGCAGCAGTATCCAGCAGTGAGGGGCAAGTATTGTGACATCTTTGTTGTATGCTGTATTATTATTTCTACCTCCCAACTTTTTCATTCCACTAAAATACTTTTATATTGCGCTATTTGGAAGCTTTGATTTTTAACCTTGATTTACCTTTCTAGGGACATGCAATTTCTAATAGGTTGTACATGGACAAGATTGCTTATAAAATATTTGCTTGTGATCTTCACAAATTCTAACCACACATACATCCGAACATTGACATGTAGTTGCAAAGCAACTGGGTAAGGACTAGTTCTTAATATTTTACCCAGTGGCAAAATTCTACCCGCACTAGACCCACGGTCTCATTAAAGCCCCCTCCATTCCAAGGTCCCGGGCCAAGTTTTGGTCCAAGTCCATCTCTGGTGTGAAGCCAGGACATTGGGCAATATTTCACACTATTAGATATTCCACAAGTTTTTTCCTTATATCAAGGACATTGTGTGGCACTCAGAAATATTAGTGAAACATTGTCCAATGCGTAAACAGGACTAATGTGAAATAAATTGACTCTCGATGAGCTGTTAAGATTGGGAAGCAAAAAAGGGAGAATATTGTGGATATAATTGTTTTTCGCCGTCTGTTTGAAACCACCCAAATATAATAAAGGCGTCTTAATCGAATCAATCCGATTTCATGGTAGGCTATAATATTAAACTAAATAGGCAATAAAAGTGTGAGTGTTGTTGTGTCATCAACACAGGACAAGCGCTTCATCAGTTAAAGTCACACCTTCAAGTGGGAAGCGGGGTTGTAATGGGAATGCAAATGGCTGCTGCTCCGTACCGGGCCGGGCCAGTAGAGTGGACGCCACTAGCTAGCCAGTCGGCCAGTAAAGCTAAACAATGTCATCAATTAAACAACAGAAGCAGTATGTAAGGGGACTGCTGTTATTTTTTATTATAACTAGACATTACAGTTTTAGTGTACAGACGAGGAGTAATCAGCTGAGCTTCAATTGTTTTGGGTAATAAAGCCTGTTTCTATTTTGGAGGACTGCAGGCGGTCTCTGTGCTGTGTGCAAAACCAGCAAGAACGCAGTGTCTCAAACTGTCAACAGCGTTTTGTGTGCCAGGGACTTTGCAAATGCATTCTTCGAGGTACGACTATAGCAAGTTCGGTTCTTCCCTAAGAACACAAGTGCGTTCTATTCATTCTTGGTATTCTGAAAGGCCCGTGTATCTTTCACAAGGTTGCTCATTTATCTTGTTGAAATCATGGAACCTTATTGATGGCCCAACCTTCATGTACAAAAGTGTAATTGTAACACAAAACACAGAAAAAATAATGGGACAAAAACGAACAATGAATGGGTTACCTTCAAACTCAAAGTGCTACGTACATTTATTATGAGTTTTATTCATATAGAAACTAAAATATAGATTATTCCTACAACATCAGTATTTAGTGTGTCCTTGAATGTGTACAGTATTCACTCAACAGCCTACCATTCCTGTTTACAATTATTCATTCTAATAAGGAAGCATAACTTCAAACAGAGGTATTGGGAAAGGGTTGACCCACAAATAATAGAAATGTAAAGCTAGGGGTTGGCTATCAATAAAGTTTTATGATTCAACCGGGTAGACAAGCATGCATACTACCTTGGACGTTGATAATTATATTTGGCATTTTCAATTTTTTTCTATTTTTGGAGGTCAAGATTTCTGTCTGTAATATCGTTTCGGTGGCTGCAAATTCATTTTCTTAGTGGAAATAATGATATACACCCAACGTCAGAATTAAGTGTGAGCTTGATTTGCCGGAAGCCTGTGCATCTCGTTAATACAGCTTCTTAAATGTGTAGTTAAACAAATGGGCCGTGCTTAATCTTTAACAGAGCGACTATAAAGCGAAACTGATTCATAAAATGCATCAAATTATCTTGATTGAATTGTAATTGGTTATTTTAAGGAGCATATATGCACCAGAGCCCTGGATAGCTGCGTGATTGGGTGCGTAGCTGCTTAATGGAAAGCAACAACTGCCGTTTTTAAAGGGACCTGGAAATTGCACTATAAGGTTGTTTTGCTGGTTAATCTGGGTGGGAATTGTGCTAATATGCTCTGGTCTATATTTCCATTTATCATGATATTTGTCTAGGTAAGACGACTATTTCCCATGAAGCGTAGTCAAATATTTTTAAAAACATTATTATTAAGATAACATTATCAATTATGTTTAATAATAATAATAGCAATAATTATATTTTTGGGCAAAGCAATTGGAAACTTTTTCCCAACTGTCCAGCCCATTGGAATATGCTGTATAGGAAAGATTGGAGACGCATGACGAAGGAGTGGAAGAGGGTGGGAAAGCTTGAAACTAAGAGGCCAATAGAAGGTGACGTTAGTCAGCAGAGAATCAGGGAGCGGAGCCTGATCCTCCTACAATCACTTGAAGTCACTGTGAAGCTTTCACAAGGCAGCCCCAGCTCCATGGCTGACAGCCCCGGAAGAGAGGTGTGTGTGTGTGTGTGTGTGTGTGTGTGTGTGTGTGTGTGTGTGTGTGTGTGTGTGTGTGTGTGTGTGTGTGTGTGTGTGTGTGTGTGTGTGTGTGTGTGTGTGTGTGTGTGTGTGTGTGTGTGTGTGTGTGTGTGTGTGCGCGCTCGCGCGTCGCGTGCATGCACAAGTGTATTTGCGTGCATGTGTTTGTGCTTGCTTGTGTGCGTGTGTGTGTGCCCGCACATGTGTATGTGTGGGTTTGTGTATATGTGTCTGCGCGTGTTTCGACGTGCACATTTCCACACTGATTTCTCGCCTGAGCTGGACACAGCCCGTGGACGGTCAGCCCCATCTGGCCTGATGCTGTGAGGATAGCCGCTCGTCTCAACAGTTCAGTCACATTCCAAGGCTCCCGCTCCACTTCCACAGCGCGCCGTTCACTGTGCCCCGGTTCCTAAACAGCCATCTCAGCTTTAATTGGCTGCATATAATCTGCCTGTAATTGTGACAGGGCAGTTGACCTTGTGTGTGAGTCAATGTTGTTCTCCTCCTCCCGCCTCTGTCGTGTTTGTGTGTGCACAAGTCGCTCCCCTGTAGGTCCACTGAGCACACACTTGCACTGACATGCACATTAGGCTGCATTTGTTCCGGCATTTGTGTTCTTACAGTGGTAGCTGGGAAGTGTAATTGGGTATTTTTTCGCACTAATGGCATCTCAAACAGAGGACCGGTTTCTATGGAGACGGAGTTGCCACGGAAACGCTTGCACATCTCTTTGAATTAGAAATGTCTTACTCTATCCCTCATGGCCCGCTGTCTCTCTCTCCCTCCCTCTCTTCTCTCTCTCTCTCTCTCTCTCTCTCTCTCTCTCTCTCTCTCTCTCTCTCTCTCTCTCTCTCTCTCTCTCTCTCTCTCTCTCTCTCTCTCTCTCTCTCTCTCTCTCTCTCTCTCTCTCTCTCTCTCGCAATCTCTCCCTCTCTCTCCCGCTAGATGTCTATCTCTCTCTCGCAATCTCTCTCTCTCTCGCAATCTCTCTCTCTCTCTCTCTCTCCAAAGGTTTTTCCTTTCTGTGACAGCATCTTCTCTGCCAGTTCCTGTCACTCAGGAAGTCAAGAGGAAGACATGTATCCTGCGGGTCCTTGCTTCCCAGTAAAATAATGAATGTTTTTCTGTCTTTCTTTTAGTTTTGGCAGGAAGAGGGATTGGCGGGAGCCTGTTGTGTGGCCGGTTTGTAAATTTAAAGGCAAAATAAAGGAAAAAGCAAGGGAGTGATGGAGATCTAAAATGGCAGCATTCAAACGGGAAGGCAGAAAGAGTGTGCTGTACAGGGCAGAGCAATAGAGAGAGAGGGAGAGGGAGATGGAGAGAGAGAGAGAGAGAGAGAGGGAGATGGGGAGAGAAAGAGAAGGAGACGTTGAGAGGAAGAGCGATGAGGAATGATTGATTTTTTCTCTCTGTAGTGTCTGGTATCTGCTAAGCCATGCTGCTGAACATATCTGGTTTATGCAAGAGCGAAAGCGAGAGAGAAGAGCGAGAGCGGCAGATAAGAGAGTGACACGAGAGGGATGAAGAGAGAGGGAGAGAGAGAGACTGACTGCCAAAGTAGCGGCCGAGAGTGGGAGTGACTAGTGAGATAGTCATAGTGGGAGTGAGACAGAGTCCCAAAGAGGGAGAGAACGGAGCCAGCCTGTGGAAGAGCCCCGTGTTGAGCTAGCGTACAGAGAGAGGTACACATGAGGCCAGCACAAGAGCTGAAGGGGGAGAGAGAGGAGGACGGGGGTCATGCAGAACAGCGGTTGAATCTGAGTGCGCTTTAGCCCTTGAGCAAGGCATCCAGGTGTACAGAGCTGCCCACGGAGGGGCCATGGCGCAGACTGAACGGCGCTTCATGAGAGGCAGATTCGGGTTCATTGAAGATGCATTTCAGTGGACGGAGAAACTCAGAGGTCGTGGCCTCGTTGTCCCCGATGGTCGTTTGAGCACTTTCTGTCTTTTGCAGTGTTTACTACTCCCGAACACTCCTCTGTTCTAAGATTTATATTTCCATATTTATTTCCCGGCCACAATGACCATACTGGTCTCTTCTGTTATTAAGAGTGTTGCACATTTGCAAAATGAGAAGGTGCAGTTTTCTAAAGGTTAGCAGGTAAACTATGGCATTTAACAGGGTGGGCCTATTTCTGTAACAGAGCAGCGAGGGGTCTGTGTCTATAGGCGCGCGTTACATCACAACCGTCCTGTTTACAGTCAGGCTACACACCTACACACATCTACTCGAAGGCAGAAACAAATGCACACACACACACACACACACACACACACACACACACACACACACACACACACACACACACACACACACACACACACACACACACACACACACACACACACACACACACTCATACACAAACACAGACACGCACATACAGGAAAGAATACCCGTTGGTAAGCCACACCAGGCACCTATTGGGTCTAGGACTAAAGCTTCTATGCTGGCTATTTTGGATTGGTGGGATCCTGTCCAATCAGCGCAAGGCGCTCCCACATGTCAGTGATTAATTACCTGTGTGTTCTGCCGTGCTAACGAAGCCTAATGAAGTGTTGACGGAGGAGCGTTCTATTAACTCCCGGGTCAGGGGTGACGGGGCTCAATGGACTCCCTCCTTCTCTGTCCTCTAACTCATTTCCTCGGTGGCCTCCATGTCTCTGCCCTGTCTCAGGAGCTCCTCTGCCCTCTGGCTGAATGAACCTGGATCAAAAAGAGGCATATTAAGATAGAATTTAGATCTATATTGGGTACAAGAGGCGTTATCCATGTTATTGGCTAATTGACCTTTTGAAGGTATCAAGTCCGGTATACGAGGGCTCTGAATTCCTTCCTTTCCACTCTGAAGTCAACATTCCACTGATGACCCTGAAAGTGCGACCACTTGTAACACTTCTCCATCGCTGAGCCTTAGCAGGAGAAATGCATCTGCTATGGTTGACGTTGCGACCATAACAGATGCATTTCTTGGTTGCCCCCCTCTGCAGTCACTCACACTGGGGTCAGGTTGATTCCAAAGGACGTGGGGGTCAATGTATGGTGTGCTAATGAGGTGCTAATTTGGTGAGTGCTGCATGCAGCGCTCAACTATTGTTCTTCTTAAGTTTTATTCTTTCTTTCTTTATATCCAAGTATCCTCTTTATTATTCTGTACAAACGTATGGCCTTCCTCAATTTTTCACCTAGAGACTCCATTCCCATTTTTAAATGTTCAGAATAGCTTGGAATCGTGCGCTTGTTTTCGGATTTTTAAAATATTTCATACTTTTAAAGATATTCTACTTTCAAAATACTAACCCTAACATGGGAGTCAATGGGGAGAACGGCAGAGCCATCCTTCCATAAACTGTTTACGACGTAACTAAATTAAATTTTAACAGTTTATCTTCTAACCATTTAACAAATATACACACTTGTATCTTCAATAATATCTAAACGAAATTTCGATATCATTTAAAGCTTTCTTCAGAATCACAGTTTTAGTTTCATACCTGCTTCGTTTTCAGCCGTTTTCTTTGAAAACGTCTGCCCATTCTGACACTCCTACTCCTTAAGACATCGTACTCAATCATTTTTCAACCGTTTACCTTTGTTCAAACCATTTAACAAATCTACACACTTGTATCTTCAATCATATCCAAACAGAATTTCGATATCATTTATAGTTTCTTCAGAATCCCAGTTTTAGTTTCATACCGGCTTCGTTTTCAGTTGATCTCATTGATTTACGTTGACGCTGGAGCGTGAGGACGTTCAGCAGAGTTGCGAGTTGGGCGTTTTTTCCCATAATGGGCTCTTTGCACAGCTCCACTACTTCCTGAACTTAATGCTGCTCCTTTATTTCCTGTCTTACATTATTGGATAAACTGATTAATCCAGTGTGTCTGACCATTGGGACTACTCAGACACACCTGGATTAATCAGTTTGTCCAGTAATGTAAGACAGGAAATAAAGGAGCAGCACTAAGTCCAGGAAGTAGTGGAGTTGTGCATAGAGCCCATTGTTTTTTTTGTTTTTTCGAAGTGTGATGTATTTATTTTGAAAATCAAAAACATACAAAACGGCTATTTGAATTATTTATATATATATATATATATATATATATATAATATATATATATATATATATATATATATATATATATATATATATATATATATATAGGGCCCCCCATTGGCCAGGGCCCTGGCTAATGACCCCTGGCCTACAGCACTCACCGCATTTCCTGCAGGATATGCATTTTCTACTGTTAAACGAGTTAGCTTGATGTTATAATTAAATTAAAAATTTACATCAGCTGGTATAATATTAACGCGATAGCTCCGTTAACAACTTCAAAAATCTCAGATCTTCAACTCCCCACTTTCACTCAAAAGATATGACATCATTCTTTATACAATGATTGTTTTCAACGTACAAAAATAAAGGAACCACAAGTTAGGTGAGTATTCTTTGGGGAGCCCTGCAGTGAGGTTTGAATATGAGCGGTTCAGTCCAACAAGGGAGCAACCGAGGCTGCAGCATTTAAATTTAGAGATTGGTCTTTGTACCTTCCAAGGATGAAAAACCTACCAGCCAAGCAATGGATTCAATATGTAGCTCCGCTTTTCTTTTTACCTACCGAATGGTCTGATTAAATCCAGACCATTGGCTGATACTATTCATTTTCCACCCTTGTCATTCAAATTATCAGCAGAAAAAGGGAATTTTCATTTGTTGTATTTTTCATGACATGTCCACATGCCAGGAGTCCTACCGTGAACCCACCTCCACGCACCTCGGCAGCGGTGGTTCCAGCGGCGGAGCGGGGGTTTTAACAGAGGTTTGATCCCTGCGCTTAAAATCACAACGCCCAAATGTTGCTCTCAGCTCTCCAGCTGGGCTGTGTGTTAACATGGACGCATGCTGGGTTCTGCCAGAGAACTGTGACACACTGTCTGCACAGTGACAGATGAGGACACTCAGGGGAGTCTACGGATCCATCTTGGCATCACCGTCGCTGATTGTGCAGAGACCTGCTGAGACGTTAGGGCCCCTGCCGTCCCCCTCTACGCTGCCACTTAACAGGTCTCTCTCTCTCTCTCATATATATACAAGTCATACAAACGGTCTTGCTGGCTAGAAATTATATTTCAGAATTATAACGTTACTAATTATTGAATTACACTTGAATCAAGTCTAATTTCGGATTAACCCTGATTGTGGATTCAGCTGTTTCTTTAGATCAAGTTTCTCATTGCATCAAGTCATTTAGCAGCCGCCTCTATCACGAGTGGCCCGCAATGAGCTCGTTTGTCATCGGCGGCCGGTGACAAGTGGTAGTAATTGCCTCCAAAAGAGCAAACACGAGATGATTAATGGAGTTTTGAATGATCGTTATTTCATATCAAGGAATTGGCGCTCGCTACACATTTCCCCCTGCTCATCTGTCTGATTGCAATCTCCCCTTCCTCGGATTGTGTCTTTGTGTGTGTGTGTGTCTGTCTTTTTTGAGTTTGAATATGAGTGTGTGTGTGTGTGTGTGTGTGTGTGTGTGTGTGTGTGTGTGTGTGTGTGTGTGTGTGTGTGTGTGTGTGTGTGTGTGTGTGTGTGTGTGTGTGTGTGTGTGTGTGTGTAGGCTGCATTCAGAATCCTTCCAGAGCCTGTCCTGAATAATTTCAGAAAACATAATAATTCAATCAGCGCGGAGTGGATTAGAAGAGGCTCTGAGGAGACATGGAAACAGGGTCCTGGGCTACTGACGCCACGAATCAGCATCATGTAATGAACTGTACATGATGGTCTGGATGGGGACATGCTTTGATGATGAGACACAATTGGACTGCCAACTGAAAGAGAGGGAGAGAGGGAGAGAGAGAGACTGAAAGAGAGAGAGAGAGACTGAAAGAGAGAGAGAGAGACTGAAAGAGAGAGGGAGAGACTGAAAGAGAGAGGGAGAGACTGAAAGAGAGAGGGAGAGAGAGAGAGAGGGGGAGGGAGGGAGAGTGTTAAAGAAAGACACAATGAAAGCCGAGTGTGGATGAAAGGAAGAAAGCTGTGTGCAGTTGGAAGTGTTTCTACGCCTGTTTGTGTGCACACATTGCTGTTTGTGTGGTCTGTGTGTGCGTTTGCACGTGTGAGAGAGAATATTTGTAATCCCTCTATCTACGAGGTTTCAGGTTGGTTTTGCCTGTTCCTTCAAGCGCATCTACTCTCTCCCTCCATTTTCAAGCTCTCGTAGTCTCTCTCTTTCTTTGTCTCTCCATCAAGCTGTCTCTCTCCCACACTTTCTCTCGCTCTCCATCTCTTTCTCTCTGTCTCTCTCCTTCTTGCTTAGTCTCTCTCTCCATCTCTCTCTCTTAGTCTCTCTCTATCTCTCTATCTCGCTCTCTTTCTCTCTTAGTCTGTCTCTCTTCTCTCTCTCTTTTGCTCTCCCTCTATCTTTCTCTCTCTCTCTCGCTCCATCTTTCTCGCTCCATCTTTCTCTCTCTCTCTCTCTCTCTCTCTCTCTCTCTCTCTCTCTCTCTCTCTCTCTCTCTCTCTCTCTCTCTCTCTCTCTCTCTCTCTCTCTCTCTCTCTCTCTCTCTCTCTCTCTCTCTCTCTCTCTCTCTCTCTCTCTCTCTCTCTCTCTCTCTGGTTCAGCCCTCCCCCAGCAGGGCTTCAGCGGTACAGGGCCGACACTACGTCTCTCTGCACATCTGATTGGAGGCCGGCTGTGGTCGTGGGCGTGCCACAGAGACATGAGTCGGCCCTGCCCTCGTGACGTCGCGGCGCACTAACGCATCCGCTACATTCACACACATGCTGCCCTGCACTGCTGTGTTTATTTTTGTATTATTGTAATGTTGTTTTTTGTCACGTAAAATGAACACCAAGAGGGAGGAGGAGGACCAGTGACAAGATCAAACCAAAGTGCTGGCAAAGAAAGCGCACCCATATTCACTTGTTGCCTCTCGAGCAGAGTGAGTGGAGGAACACATTCCTCTATGCCTCCCACCGCCTCAAGATAACAGAGAGAGAGAGAGAGAGAGAGAGAGAGAGAGAGAGAGAGAGAGAGAGAGAGAGAGAGAGAGAGAGAGAGAGAGAGAGAGAGAGAGAGAGAGAGAGAGAGAGAGAGAGAGAGAGAGAGAGAGAGAGAGAGAGAGTGTCAGAGATGTGGAGGTAGTGGGAAAGCGAGAGATGAACAGGAAAAGAGGATGATTTAGAAAGATGGAGATAGAGGATGACGAGGAAGAGGAGAGGGGGAGACTGTGAATGCTATACCGTAGGGACGGACTTGGAAACCAAAACAGAGAGAGAGGAGTGGTGAGAGGAGCCTCCTCCGTTTTAACAACCTGAACGTATTTGTGCAGTAAGGTAACAATAACACGTCCAAAGGGATCCAGGCAAGGCTCCAGAGAGAGAGAGAGAGAGAGAGAGAGAGAGAGAGAGAGAGAGAGAGAGAGAGAGAGAGAATGAGAGAGAGAGAGAGAGAGAGAGAGAGAGAGAGAGAGAGAGAGAGAGAGAGAGAGAGAGAGAGAGAGAGAGAGAGAGAGAGAGAGAGACCAAATCATCACGGCATGTGTCATTTGCTTCATTATAAAAATGGGTTTTAACCGTTTGTGCAAAACATCCCCAGTTCATGAATTATTTAAATAATACAAAAACACAAATATATATGATGATTATTATCTTCATTTTGTGTCTTTAACTCGTGCCGCATGGCATGCGGGAAAAAAACCTCACTGAGCAGCGATAACGACAGTAAACGCACAGGGTTATGTGTCGGCCGTTTGTTTGTTCCTCTCTAATTAGCCTAGTCAGCAGGAGGTAGATGGGCTGGCCCGCCCCAACGAGTGGAGCGTGTGACTCCCTGCCAGGGGTCACACAGACTGTTACTTATCACGGGCAGAACCTTTCGCTCACAGCCGGGGTGTGTTGTGCAGTGTGGAATGGGAACGGGCAGCTCTCTGGTAAAGGGCCTCTATCAGACACGTGCACCGCGTTGGCCCCTGTGTGGCCCCTTAGCATCGCTAACACATGAGCTAATGGCGCCATGGGCCATTATGTGCAGACAGAGGACAGAGAGGAGGAGAAAGGGGAAGAGAGAGAGAGACAGACAGACAGACAGACAGACAGACAGACAGACAGACAGACAGACAGACAGACAGACAGACAGACAGACAGACAGACAGACAGACAGACTGGAAGAACTAGTGGACATAAAAAAGGGGAAAGGGAGAGAGCTAGAGAAAACAAAGAGGTGAACCGAGGGAGCAGGCCCACACGGATCATGGTAGCGGTATAATGTGGCGCCGATAAGAGACCCTGCATGAGAAGTGATTAGTGGGTAATCTAAGCCTGCTGAGAAGAATGGAGGAGGTTTTACACTGATGATGTCCTCGGATCGCTGGGCTAACCCTGGCTCGTGGGGGGAGGAGAGACGGCGAAAAGGATATTGTTGAGGGAAAAGTCAAAGAGGGAAAAGTGATTTGGGAAAGTGAGAGAAAAAAGGGGAGGGGGACAAAGAGGGACCATGAGCAGTTGAAAGGGGTCAAGAAAAGGGGGGCACATTAATCACATCGTTAGCTTTCATATTCAGCATTAATTAGGCTGACTTTGTTTGCACTGAAAGGAATAACGTAGTATTAGACGCAGGCGTTCGCCATCTGACAGCTAAAAGCAAAAGAAATGTTCTGTTTCTCCGCGCTGGATGTGAGTCAGGTCCCGGTGCAGGGTTCTGACTCAAAGTGAAGCCAAGCCACGGGAGTTCTGAATGGACCAGGTGATTTAAGGGAGAGATAGTGGTGCGTTCATTCAGCCTAAATGCACTGCAGAAGCAATTGTGTCATGTTCATTTTGCAAGAGAATTCTCCATTTGTCGAATAAAGGTTCTGAATAACTTGTCTTTTGTAGACTAGCGGAATAGCAGAGCCCGGACCAGCAGGGCACGCTGTGTTCAGTATAGGCCCCTGACAGCTCAACAGCTGCCGGGTGTACCGCTTGATCCATCATTATTGATGGGTTATGAGATGTCTATTGAGACTGCTCATCTGCAATACGATGCACTATAACAGTCGGCCAATGAGAGTCAGGGGCCGCATGTGTCCGAATGTAACGTACACAAAGCAGAGGCCCTCAGAAGACGGCGCACACCGAATAGGCGCAGTGATTAACGCTGTAACACAATGCTAACACAATCGTCAAAAAACGTCATAAATTGTGTTGGCATTGTTTGAACAACAATCTGCAAAGATGTGAACCCGACATTGTGTTAACATTGCGTGAACAACAATCTGTAAAGATGTTAGCCAGACGCCTGTTGACGATCCTGTTAGCATTGTTTCGCAGTGTTGGCACAGTTGCAATATGCTCCCGGTGAAGTTACTTGCTACCTGGCATGGCTTTAAAGTGCGACCCCCCCACTCCCCCCCCCCCCACCTGTCAGGGTTGTTATGGACCGCAAGCCCCAGGGACCTTTGGATGGGGGCCAGGGGCGGTCCGGAGAGTGTGTGGGGACTGTAGAAGTGAATGTGGCTTCTACATGGTTGGTGCTTTGCCTCTGCCCCTTTTTCTTTTGTCAGGGCCGTGAACCCCATAGAAGCATCAGGTTTAGGGGACCCCTTAGAAGGCCAATGAGAAGAGGTTTCAGTAAGACCGACACATTGTTACTTTCTCTTTCTCTTTCTTCTGACAAATGTACTTATGATAGGTCGCTTTGTTAACTGCCCTAAATGTAAATGTAAATGTTGCTGCTGTAAGAAGAATGGATCTTCGTAATTCATCGGCACACAAGTCCACGATACCGTCAGACCATTGAGCCGTGACGTGAACAACAATCCACTACTTAAGTGATGTGGCGGTGATGGGGTGCCACCATTTGAAATGCGGTTGGATATGAAGAGTCTGGAGTGACAACACTTCTCCTGCTGCGGGGCGCTGAGAGGCTGTTCTGCGGCCGCATGTCATTGTGTTCTCTACGTCAACCGATGCAACGCGCACACCAACACAGATGCAGCATGAGCGCATGCAAGCACAAGCACACACAAATGCAAACACGCACACACAGCCAAATGCACACACACACACACACACACACACATACACAAACACAGGCATGTACACACACACACACACACACACACACACATACACACACACACACACACTGACACACACATGCAAACACAGACACACAGCCAAATGCACACACACACACACACAAACAAGGGCATGTACACACACACACACACACACACACACACACACACACACACACACACACACACACACACACACACACATACACACAAACACATGCAAACACAGACACATGCACGTACACACACACATGTATAAACACACACACACACACACACACACACACACACACACACACACACACACACACACACACACACACACACACACACACACACACACACACATACACACACGCACACATGCGTAAAGACATGCAGTAGTGTGCTCCCTTGCCATTGTGCTTCCAGTAATTCCTTTGTCGGCAGCACCTCATTTACATGCCAATGTCATTAGCTCGTTAGACCAGGCACTGGTAACAAGCAGGGCCGTCTCCCTCCCTGGAAGGCTGGCTGACCTGGAGGCAGGCTTTGATGCCGTAGCCATGCTAGTGCACCAGATTCAGGCAGGGGACAAGCCCCCCTCTGGCTCCGCCGCTCTGAACTCACCTCCTTCCAGGGGTTCTCATGGGCGTCTGTCGTAGGCCGATCAAATTTGCGGAATGGGCGATAGAGACAGGCACACAGCCCGAGCACGCCTCGAATGGAGTTCAATTCGTCCATACGCTTCATGATGTGGGTATTGCTTCGTCAAGAGTCTTCATCCAGAAAGCTGCATATTTCTTTGCGTTCTCTTTGTTGGTCTTTTCCGCCTCGCTCTGGGACCTGGTGACTGATGTACCGGCTCGTGGGAAGTAGGGGAACGGAGAACGCATCACGGTAGAAGCTGGTGAAATAGCCAAATGAGCAGAAGCACCGAAGGGTGACTCTAAATTGGATTGTGTTTTTTGATTTAAAGAGCTATGAACAGGTGCTTGTATTCAGGATCAGTAGCCAAATAAGTCAGGGGTTGTGATTTATATTGAGCCAGATGGTGCCAATGCATCCTACCTGGATGGGTCGACACAGTACAGCAAATAGACACCATTTAGCGGAGCAGCATCCCACTAGTTAAACAGCGCAGGATTTAGCTGTTCGTGCCGGAGTTGTAAATTGTGAAATACTAGCTTTTGCTTATGCTGCTACCAGGTTTCATTTGATCCTCTGTTTCTTAGCATAACCTTGATGTTTTCTCTGGAAACAGAACGCTGAGTCAACTCCACTGCACACGTCGAGAGTGTATCTCTGGTATGAAAACTCTCTCGCAACACGTGAATAAATCAGGTGCTTGTCATCTCGGCCCAATCACCTGAGATCATAAGAAGGGATGCTTCACGACACTCTTCAGCGGGTCTTTCCTCCTAACCCTAATGGTAAGGAACCATCCGCCTCATCTCACATCCCTGATGACCAGTGTTGGGCAAGTTACTTCAAAAGAGTAATGCATTATTTCCTGACTTGTATGGCTCAGTCCGGGTCACGCCCACTTTTGGAGGTGGAAATGCAATCCGTACCGCACCCTGCAGTGGAAGCGTGCCATAAGAGGAAGATTGTTTTCTCCTCTACAAATCTCACAGTGTTGGTGAATTTGTATAAAAACAACACACAAGTTTATTTTGGGTTTAAAATGCATTGTAACGCGCGTTACTGAGATTTGTACAGAGTAAAATATTACAATTTTTTTTTTGTGTAATGCCTTACATTACTGCGTTACAGCAAAAAGTAATGCATTACACTAATGCATTACTTTTGTAACATGTTACTCCCAACACTGCTGATGACCATGTGAGGTCGGACCATGTGTTGTCATGGAGGCGGGCGGAGTCCGGCCTCAGCCTCAGTGCGTCACCACAGAAGTTCCTCCTCGAGTGAAACTAAACTAAACTAAATACGAACGCAGCGTGTGGCGGGGACTTGGTGAGCGCCTGCTCATCGTTGCTCCTAGTGTGGCCTGGGTTTGTTTCTGGAAGGCACCGGTACCATATGTCTTATGGCTCATGGTTCGTCTGGCCCGACTGTGACAGGAAAGCCTAGACTGCGTGATCATGCACTCCCGTATGCACGACGTCGGGAAAACGGTGGCAAGTGCAGCTGTTTACGTGCGTTCTCCCGTCTGTCCTGTGAGTCACTCCCTGTTAGTGTCATCTCACATCCAGGAGGCCGGCGATACACTCTGCGAGTCTCTACACCCCCCCCCCCCCCCCTCACTTCCACAAATAATCCCCGTTAACTCCTCTGTTGATGATGAGTCACAAAGCGCACTGTCACACGCATGGCCACCCCGCGCTCCAGAGCTCCTCAACCAGAGGAATTGAGTTCCTCCGCACGAACACGCTCCTCCTCCTCCTTCTAGTCCTCTTTGTTGCCCGTCTCCTCTTCCTCCTCCAACTCCTTCTCCTGCTCTACCTCCTCTTCATCCTTGTCCAACTCCTCTTCCTCCTCCATTTCCTCTTCCTCTCCCTCCTCACCCTTGTATATCTCCTTCCACTCCTCCATCTCCATCTCTTCCTCCTCTTCCTCCTTAATCTCCTTTTCCTCTTCCTTCTCATCCTTGTCCATCTCCTCCTCCACCTCCTTCATCTCCTCCTCCTCCTCCCCCATCAGCCTTATCCATATCCTTCTTTCCTCCTGCTCCTGCCGTCTCACCACTCTGAGGAGTAACTGGTAAACACCTGCGGGATAATTACACCACTGGTTTGTTGTTGTTGTTGTTGTGATTGGGTTAACGACCATGTGCCATGGCATTCATTTACAACTTTTCTGAATCTTGATTGATTACATTGCTTTGGACAATGTCCAAAGTAATGTTGGCTAGGAATCGTAGAATAGTAAAAGAAGTAGGAACAGCACAGCGACGTTCAGTGAGATTAGTCTTTGACGACCCCTTTGGTTTAGATTAGTTGAGGACTTGGGATGCATGAGTGTGAGAGTGGTAAAAAAACAACCTGAAAAGCTATCCCTAGTCCATCTAGATCGATTGAGTTCACCTTCTCCAGGGTGTATTAGGCTATGGCCGTCGCATCCGGGCAGGAAATGGGGACGACAATTTTCAGATTAAAACAGGGACAAAGGTACAAGAAAAGTTATTGTATTGCAAAAATGTTAAAACATGCTAGACTGCTGTCTCTTGGCCTGTTCTGCAATCCATTTTTTTAATTTTTCTCTTACCCTGTTGAATAGATAATGAGATGAGATGAGATAACACCGCACATTTTGTTCAAACATGTCATCTCATTGTGTATTTGATCCAGGGACAGAATCTGATTGGTCCCGAGACGATCAAACGCCGCGGTTGTAATAATCTTCAATCTCGTTCCGTCCCTATAAAGTCCATCCTTGGCCTCTGGTCACTCTTCAATGGCCAGTATTTAATCAAACATAAAGGGAAGGGGTAATGTCACTGCAGCAGATGGCAGCCATCTTGGCTCCTGGCATCTGGGTGCAGTTCCAGTGGTGTGAGCGGGGTCCCCGGCTCTCCTGGAGACCCTAATGAGTCTGGACTGCCCACAGCCATGCCCATGGATATTCATCTCCACAATCACCGTCCCTTTGAAGTGGAGGACCCCACCTGAAAATAGTATGGCCCGGCCATGGAAAATATGTAAAACTCATGGATATCCCTCTGCTCCTTCAAGCATAAGGCAGAGGTTTTCTTTCTTATTTTCTTTTCCTTTTTTTTTCTCTGCGGCCCCACCGTACTGCAAACCGGGTCCCATTTATTTCCCCAGGCTATGCAATAACTGCCAATTTTTGTCGTTAGCATACGAGCTTCTGCTGTCATGTCGCATGACTCATGACCTCGCTGGCCTCCCGGCTCTATGATTTCCAGGACGACCACTCCATGTTCTTCCAGTTCGGGCCATCCATCCAGCAGCAGGCGTCAGTCATGTTGAACATCATGGAGGAGTACGATTGGTCCATCTTCTCCGTGGTGACCACATACTACCCTGGATACCAGGACTTTGTCAACAAGGTAAAAAAAAAAAAACAGCACACAGACGGACACATTGACCGACAAACAGGCGTGTGGCCTTTGACAGTCTCTCTTATCCTCACGCTAGATTCCCCTCTCTCTTTCTCTCTTTCTCTATCGGTGTGTAGTCACGGTAATGTGAGGCACTTTTGATCCAACTATGTGCAAAGTGGATTATTATATGTGCTAATGTACCAGGGTTACAGTGACTCACGTTGTCTGCTTCACACTTCACCTCTGTATCGCTACAGACGACAACGACAACAAACAAAACCTCTGGATTACAGAGCCTTGTATTCACACTCTTAAAGCTCATGCAAGCACACGCGGAGACAACCGTCCAGGAAACAGGAAACGTTGCTCTACATCCTCTGATTCCCTCATTGGGGAGAGTGAAATACCTAAAAATAAATAAACCGCAGGTGCGTTTTAGAGAGCCTTTTAATGATTGGACCCAAAACTAAATGATACTTTTCTGATCATAGACTTACCAAATATAAATAAGCACTACCAAATATAAATAAGCAATACATGTGCCATGTTAAACGTGCGTTCTACACTTTGATGTTCCTCATGAAGGCCCCGTCTGCGGGGTGTGGCGTCTGTAGAACCAGTGTGATGCAGACGGTTTTGTATCTTTTCTGCAGAATAACAGATGATAAAGCATGACCACTGTGACCCCCTGAGCCCGGGGCCGGCCTGCAGGTCAGCCAGGCCGAGTCTGGGAAGAGGCTGGGAAGAGCCTATGGAGCTGTCCCTCCTGTGATTAAAAACAAATTGAAAGTCAATGAGCCTCTGGTGCAGGGCAGTGCACTTTGACTGTGGTAAACACCAGTGTCTGTCTTTCCTCCTGTGCTGGATGTTCCTTATTAAAAAGTTTAAATAAAGGGAGAAATTTGGCGTCATTGTGCTGCAATCTCCCTCATTAAGTTTCCACCAACGCCCCAGCAATCGCAACTCCCAAATGAACTCCCAAAACTCCCCAAAAAAACTATTTTTTCCTGTGGTACGCAGACCAAAACCGTCCACATCTGAGGCCCACTCCTAAAGTCCTTCTTTAGAAGTCTTATGAAACCAGCCCTCCTCATTCAAGACCACCTCTCCCTCGCCCTCTCCTGGTCCCTCTCTTCACTCCACTCTCTCTCTACCTCTGTTCTCCTATTCCTCATCCTCCGGCTAGCCCACTTTTGTTTGACCTATCTGCTGGCTTTTCTCCCTTTGATTGTCTCTTTTATCCCCCACCTCCAACTCTCTCTGCGTCACTCCTTTTCTACCTCTGTCCATCTATCTCTCTCTCTCTCTCTCACTCCTTTTCTACCTCTGTCCATCTATCTCTCTCTCTCTCTCTCTCTCTCTCTCTCTCTCTCTCTCTCTCTCTCTCTCTCTCTCTCTCTCTCTCTCCCTCTCTCTCTCTTTCTCTCCCTCTCTCTCCCTGTCTCTCTATCTACCCATCTCTCTCTCTCTCATCCGGCGGTCTCCCCCCTCCAGGTGCGTAGCACCGTGGAGAACAGCTTCGTTGGCTGGGAGCTGGAGGAGGTGATCCTGCTGGATGTCTCGGTGGACGGAGAAGGAGACACCAAGATGCAGAACCAGATGAAGAAGCTGCAGAGTCCGGTGATCGTGCTGTACTGCTCCAAGGAGGAGGCCAGCGTCATCTTCCAGGTGGCCCACTCCGTGGGACTGACCGGCTACGGCTACACCTGGATCGTGCCCTCGCTGGTGGCCGGTGATGCAGAATTTGTGCCCGCTGTCTTCCCCATCGGTAGTGCAACACACCCACACACACACACCCTGACACACCCCTATACACATGCGTACCGCCGACACACACACGCACGCACATACATGAACACACACACACACACACACACACACACACACACGCACACGCACACGCGCACACGCACAAACACACGCATGCACGAAACAGAAACACAATCCATGCAGGAACAAACATACACAAACACACACACACACAAACACACCCCTACAACCACGAACACACATACCTAAATAAACTAGCGCACACAATCACAAAGACACAAATAAACTCAACCGTACACATACACACCCATACAGAAATACACATATAATTACATTTAACCAAAGAAATGGGCACACAAAGAGACATTGACACACATGCATCTATAGAGACGCACAAAAAAACACACACGCACTCACACAATCCATTCAGTTGGTTTGTAACACTGCTGCTGTTCTAAATTTGGCCCTCGCTGCTTAATGTAGCGAAGGGAACACAAGCGAGAGGCGTGCACCCTCCAACGTACAGCGAAGACCATCACTAGCTGTTATACAAGTAATGGATGGAAGTAAATGGATTTGAAAAACAGATCACATTATATTTTGGTGTTCATTGTAGCTTATAATATAATTTTAACCCTTTGTCATGAGCAAGTGTGTTATTTTAATCAGTTTGTACTCGGTTTTGGCCCCGGCGGAGATCAAACCAATCCACGTCGTTTTGCTGCTGTTTAGCAAACATTTTACTGACCAATCTAGCGTTGGCATTTATGTGAAATCATATGGGACCTACGTTATAAAAAAATGAAATTACAAAACAACAGGATTGATAGTATTTCTGATAATAGAATCATACCGTAGTAGTCCTACAAATGAAATGACTTTCTGAGTGTTGGTGCTGTCTGACCGGCTGGTTGGGCCGGAGAGCATCCCGCGGGGCTGGGGACAGTCTTCTGAGAGGATAGGAGCAGATCAGCAGCAGATTGTCACACTTCCAGACCTGTGTTTCATCGATCTGCCAACGCCTTCCCTTCCAACCCCGCTCTCAAGATGTTCCCTCACACTTTAGGACCCACCAAATGTCTCTATTTATATCGGTATTTTTTTCTCTGTGGCATTTTCTTATTGTTATTTTCGTGCCTTTGTCTGCCTTTTGGAATTGTTTTCTCTCCATCTATCCCCTCTCTTTCTCTATCTCTGTCTCCCTTTTTCTCTCTCTCCCAACGTCTGGATCTCTGACCACATCTTCCTCTCTCTCTCTCTCTCTCTCTCTCTCTCTCTCTCTCTCTCTCTCTCTCTCTCTCTCTCTCTCTCTCTCTCTCTCTCTCTCTCTCTCTCTCTCTCTCTCTCTCTCTCTCTCTCTCTCTCTCTCTCTCTCTCTCTCTCTCTCTCTCTCTCTCTCTCTCTCTCTCTCTCTCTCTCTCTCTCTCTCTCTCTCTCTATCTCCCCCCAACAGTCTTTTCCATCACCTCTCTCTTCCTAAAACTTCCTCAAATCTCTCTCTCTACCCATATCTCTCTCTCCGTCTCTCTCTCTGTCTTTCCGTCTTTTTCAATCTACCCCTCTCTCTCCATATATATATTTATATCATTCTGTCTTACCAATTATCTCCCTCATTTATACCCTTTCTCTCCCTCCCTCCTCTTCCTCCCTCTCTCCTGGCCAGGTCTCATCTCGGTGTCGTACGACGAGTGGGACTACAGCATCGAGGCCAGGGTACGCGATGCGGTGGCCATCATCGCCACGGCAACGTCCACCATGATGCTGGACCGGGGACCACACACCCTGCTGAAGTCAAGCTGCCATGGGCAACCGGACAAGAAGGGCGCCAGTTTGGCCAATTCCAATGAAGTGCTTAAGTAAGTCAGGGGGGGTGTGTGTTTCCATGCCAGCCCCTGACCTTAAACCACAGGCGTCACCCCGGTCCAAGTTATAGTTCAAGGTCCAGTTCAGACCCAGTCAGACTCGGTCTGGACACTCTGATGATAACACAGCCACTACCTCTTTATGGCATTGTATTCTAGAAACATGAAAACTATCTCTAAAAACATGAGCCTCACAGCCAGACCTGACTGCCGCTTGGTTAAAATTTAGGACACATTTAGATCCAGTGCTAGCAGTGAGCCCTCACAGCCCTGTAGCGCTCTTCTGTTGAAATGCAGCAAAGGTAAAAGCAACGATCCAAGTGTATAGGATTCATCTCTTCTCTATTGCATAAGGTGCCATACACAGAGAATGGTGTGTAGTTCAAAGAGGAGGCATGATGGGATTTTACCTGTTTCTATCTCTGTGCTGGAGACCCAGGCCTTGGGGTGAGATGAGCCCAGCGATAGGAAGAGCAACATCTTGTAAAGGCAGGCTCCCAAGGGGAAACGTCATTGAATCCAGCATTTAGCTAAAGCCCTGAAGACCCGCGCCACGAAGCTAGTCTACCAGCGCTATCTGCTACCTTAGCTTAACCTGCAACCTTCCCACCGGGGGATAGATCTTTCCTCCCCCGATCAAGCTGTTCTTTCCCTTTTCCGCTATTTGGAGCATTTATAGAAAAGTTAAATAATGAATCCCCCCTTTTAACCGGGCAGACCCGCCCGTAAGTGATTTCATTGATCACACATTCAGGAGCTAATTAAACGTTCAGGGACGACCAGAGGAGCACCGATGGCTGCTGGAAGGGATTTTCATCCAGGAGTGACAGGCACACATGCACACATGCACGCATGCACGCACAGGCACACATGCCCCCCCCCCCCCAAACACACACACACACACACATGTGCGCATTCACAAAAACATACACACACACACATGCGCGCGCACACACGCCCACACGCACATACACACCCAAACACATGCATGAACACACATATGCAGGCATGTGCACACACACACACACACACAAACACACCCACACACGTGCATGAACGTGCGCATGCATGTGCAGTACATCCATTCAGCACGTGTCTGCGTGTGTAAGACATTACTGCTGACAGGGATGAACAATAATCCAGTCTCCTCCTGATTGTCCACCATTATCACGCCTCCCCCTCACTGAAGCCCGGGCTGCGAGGAGACGTCCCCCCTTGGCCCCCCCCACCCTGGGACCCTCCCCCGGCTCCTAAAAATAAACACGTTATTTTCTCTCCTGCGCGCTTTTAATTCGGCGTGGAAGGCGTTCGGAAGAGCCGATGTAATAAACCAGGACAGGAGCCCCCTCCGAGTGACGTCACGCCCCCCCCACGCACACTTCCTGCCGCGCGCCGCTCTGCGCGTGCCGGTGACACACATCAGGTGTGGTCATGCGCAGCAGTATTGAGTGATAACAGGCACATGCACGCACACACTGATGGGCACGCAGGCACCTCCGCACAACTCATTCACTCACACACACACACACACACACACACACACACACACACACACACACACACACACACACACACACACACACACACACACACACACACACACACACACACACACACACACACACACAGACAGACTCACACGTGCTCCTTGCCGATACACATGCACACAGAAACATATACTTTACACGCACCTATTATTATTAAAGCAAAGCTCTTCATTTTTACTCTCGATGGATATGGCTATATCTGGATAGACCTGGTTTCTAGCCATCCACAAATTAAAGATTGATATGGACTGAAATAAACAGTTGATTTGTATTTGGAAAAGTGAGTTTCTAGAGTATACTGTTCTTATGTTAGAGTATATGATTCTCATCTCTATATGTGTCCACATGTTCTTATCTCTATACTGTAAAGTAGCAGTTGGTACTCAGCCAATGAATGAGACCTGGTAATAAATCGAGGCTCAGTTTATAAGCAACAGAAACAATCTATTTAATTTTGTTATTGTCAAAATGGCCCCCCCCGTTGGACCCTGTCTCTGCCAGGGGGTTGGCGGGGGTCCATTTTCACCACAACTCATCTCGATTGCTTCTTCCAGCACATTCTCCTCATTTTTTTCTATTTTAAACAGCCTCTTTTTGGGTGTCGAGATAAACTGTGTGAATAACTCAACCCTTCAGCCTCTTTCTACATTATTGTCAGCCCTTTCCCCCAGTCTTGTTCTTCATCTGTCTCTCTGCCTTTGAACATCGTGGCTGTTGCTTTCCTTCTCGCTCATTATTGCCGTGAGGCCGTGATTCCTGGAAAAACTCACTTTCAATTATGTGGATGTAGAATTGGAGCGTGCTCCTCCCAGTAGCGGTTCCTGGCCGCGCTCATCAGGGAGGCAAACATGAACGCGCATTCATGAACGCGCGCAGTGCACATGCATGTCTTTTCTAAAGCGATGGCCTACGCAACTTTCAAAAAAACATACTCGCGTGACACGTTGCGTGGAGGCACATTAGAGAGGATTATAACTATAAACTAGACACTTGCTATTATGTCAACAGAGTGCAATGCTTCAAAACTTTTAATCAAACGTGCAGACAAAGTTCAACTTCATAAATTAAAGTTAATTCATGGTGCGTGCTGCTTAAATATAATAAAAATTAACCTTCTAGTCAGTTACCACACACAAGGCGGCAACTGAAGGCAAATTTTCTAGAACGTTAAAACAAGAAATAGCTGATTTGTGATTGGTTGCAAGGAGTAGATGCAGCTGGCCGCCCTTACTATGGTTAACATGGTATGGATGATTTACCTCACAACAGTGAAACTGAATTGTGATTGGTTATTTTTTTATTCTCAAAGGCGGCAAAAGTGAGTTTTCCTCTTTGCCCACCTTCAGTGGCTATCCCCGGACGTAACATCCTCAGATTAACACAACCTCCTGCCCTGCCCTTTAAAAATGTTCAAAATGTTCACGGTATTATTCAGTAATAAACACACATTGCACATAGATCATTTTGAAGGAAAAATATTTTTTAACAATAATTCATCATCACATAAATTATTATTTATTTAAATGTGTTGCCTCCTCTAAGGAACTGCCCCTGGCTCCTCCTCCCCCCTGGCTCCTCCTCCCCCCTGGCTCCTCCTCCCCCCTGCTCCTCCTCCCACTGCTCCTCCTCCTCACCCTTCTGCTCCTCTCCCCTGGCTGCCTCTCTCCCCCTTCTCCTCCTCCCCCTGCTCCTCCTCCCCCTGCTCCTCCCCTCCTTCCTCCTGCTCTCCTCCCCCTGTGCCCTTCCTCCCCCCTGCCTCCTCCTCCCCCTGGCTCTCCTCCTCCCCCCTGCTCCTCCTCCCCTGCTCCTCCTCCCCCTTCTCCTCCTCCCCCCTGGCTCCTCCTCCCCCTGGCTCCTCCTCCCCCCTGGCTCCTCCTCCCCCCTCTCTCTCTCTCTCGTGCTCAGCTGAAGTGACGCCCGTGCCGTTATGAGCATGACTTCTAATATTTATCGAGCCACCGTTTATTTCCCTAGCCTCTCTTAACTCCTCCACCCCCTCCTCCCCTCATACATGACTTATTCATGTGACAGACAAACGGATCACAACGCTGCGATCAATGTTTCATACGGGCCTCCTCTTTTAATTGGAGTGCTCAGCCCATCAGAACCGATGGGTGGCTCTACGTGTAGGCCGCCGCAACCTCACACATGGAAAATGCTTTCAGCCTGTTTGTGTGTGCGTTTTCGCTTGTGTTTGTGTGTGTGTGTGTGTGTGTGTGTGTGTGTGTGTGTGTGTGTGTGTGTGTGTGTGTGTGTGTGTGTGTGTGTGTGTGTGTGTGTGTGTGTGTGTGTGTGTGTGTGTGTGTGTGTGTGTGTGTGTGTGTGTGTGTGTGTGTGTGTCTGTCTGTGTGTGTGTGTGTGTGTGTGTGTGTGTGTGTGTGTGTGTGTGTGTGTGTGTGTGTGTGTGTGTGTGTGTGCGTGAGTGTCCGTGTCGGCCTTTCCACGACCTCTGAATCATCATCAAAACCCTTTGTAGCGAGTGTGCACCGCCTGGCGGAGATCTGCCGGGTTCCCTGACACGAGCGCTGCTGTTCATTGAGTGTCCGTTGCAAAGGGTCGATGGAGCTAATAAAACATAAAGGTTGCCGCGGCCGGAGAGCGGCGAGGGCCGGAGGGCTGGCTGAGGGAGGCTTCGTCCTGCTCGGACGCCCCTCCATGGGCGGGCCGTCTCACCAGGGGCCGCCGAAACTCCCGGTACCCGGAGCGCTTGTCTTATTAGAGCCTTGCTCAGAGAGCCCCTCGAAACAGCTCCCACACCCGCACTCACACACGCACACACACGCACACACACGCTCTCATGCTCTCTTTCACTTTCTGTCTCTCTCTCTCTCTCTCTCTCTCTCTCTCTCTCTCTCTCTCTCTCTCTCTCTCTCTCTCTCTCTCTCTCTCTCTCTCTCTCTCTCTCTCTCTCTCCTGTCTCTCTCTCTCTTTCTGCTCTCTCTCTCTCTCTCTCTCTCTCTCTCTCTCTCTCTCTCTCTCTCTCTCTCTCTCTCTCTCTCTCTCTCTCTCTCTCCCCCTCCCTCCCTCCCTCCCTCCCTCCCTCCCTCCCTCTCTCTCTCCCCTCTCTGTGTCTGTCTATGTCTATCCCTTGTACACATGCAGTTAGACACACACACCCTGCGTTTGACCTCAAGAGCAGGAGCTGGTCCAACACCCACCCTGCAGCAATCCCTCCCATCCTCCCTCTCTCCCTCTCTCCCTCCCTCCTCCCTTCTCTCCCTCCCTCCCTCCCTCCCTCCCTCCTCTCCCCCTCCCTCCTCCCTCCCTCCTCTCCCTCCTCTCTCCCTCTCCCTCCCTCCCCCTCTGGTTCCCTGACTGTGTCTACTCCAGCCTGCCGCTTCAGGTCCCTCTGTTCCATGCGGCGCATACTTCATGTTAATACAGAGTGAGCAGTGAGTGATTGAAGTGATTTCAGTATGCTCAGAGGACGGGCTGCCCAGCACTGTGATCGCTGTAACGTGTGCAATATCACTCAAAAAGCGGACACACACTCAAAGCATTTCGGAGGATAATTCCTCTCGGCATGAGCGAAGGCTGGCGTGCCAGTGTTTGTTCCCGATTTGTGAACATGCGGGTCCGTTTGTTGACCGTTCACACCTTTTCATAGACTTGTGAAACTGCGTACGGACCCTCAGCCTGCACGTGTGTGTGTCGGTGCACCACTTTCCTTCTGACACTTACCGTTGACATATCCGCGTGTCACCCCATTCCTGAAAACCCTGTTTAATGGTTCTGCGAATGAGCTCACTTCTGCGGGGAGAGAAGTGGAAAAAAGACAAAAAAAGGAGGAGCCTGTCACGTGACTGTGAAATGTGTCTGGGAAGATAAGAGCAGAGTGAGCTGTAGGAATTATGCATGATGTGCATGGCTGTGAGGACTCAGTGTCATGTCTGTGATAAGAGGAGGCAACAGTTGGCATGTGAGTCAGCACTGGGGACCATGGGGATAATCATGTACCAAATGCATTGTTGTACTTGTAGCTTTATGGCCAAACAGTCCCGCTAAGGCTCTCTCTTACATGAGACAGAGGAGAGATGGAAACAACCCCTCAAAAACTAAAGCTAAGACACACTGGGAGTGGGTGTGTGTGTGTGTGTGTGTGTGTGTGTGTGTGTGTGTGTGTGTGTGTGTGTGTGTGTGTGTGTGTGTGTGTGTGTGTGTGTGTGTGTGTGTGTGTGTGTGTGTGTGTGTTTGTGTCCGTGCGTGCGTGCGTGAGTGAGTGAGTGCGTGCGTGTGTGTGTGTGTATGCATGAAGGCTATTGTGAATGTACACAACTTCTCATTACAGGAAAGGTTTATGTAATGAGAAAGGTCTCATTACATAAACAAGGAAGATTGTTTATGGAAAGAAAATCAGGAGTTGGTTAAAAAATCTCTCTCTCTCTCTTTTCCCCTATCTCTCTCTCTCTTTCCCTTTCTTAATTTCTCTCGTTAGTCTGTCACGACTCTTTCTCACAGCGTTTCGCTCCCCCTCTTACTCAGTCTGTTTCTTACCCTCTGTCTTACTCTAATTATTTTGATTGTATTTATCTCTCTCTCTCCCTCTCTCTCCATCTCCCCCTCTATCTCTCCGCCACGCTCTGTCTCCGCGCTTCTCTCTTCCTCCATCTCTGTCGCCTCCTCCACCCATTCCCGGGTATAAGACTACTGTTCCCATAGCAACCACGCAGATTGCATGAAAAGTGCTTTGGTTGTGGGCGCCATGGCAACACCTCGCATTACTTTACACAGCACTCTACTGGTGTGTTAACCACCAACTCAGCCATCGCCCTGCTGTGAGCTATGCATGACACGTGTCGACCAATGAGGACAGCTGCCACTGTCACCCAGGGTCACACGCTAAGAGACCCCGTGATCAGGGGTTAGGGGAGTCTAGTTTGCTCATCTAGGTTTTGGCGACCCGCATCGGGATTACGCCGCTAGGGGGGCTTATCCCGCGTTGCATGCGCATTAGGGTGCTCAGCCGGGCTGGCTAAACATGACGTTGCCTCCCCCGCCAGAGGAGCATAGCCCTGTTCGGGCCGTAGCATCGTAGCTCAGCATTAGCGGAGCAGAAGATGGCAGCAGTGTGTATTAAGTGGGGGAACCAGGTACCTTTTCATCAAGATGTTTCTACGTGAAGCACTCTGATTCTGCCTTGTGTATGAAAAGTGCTTTATAAATAAAGTTGCCTTGCCCACTTTCTTTGTTTTAATGCAGGGGTTGGCAATAAAGGCTTTGGTCTTTGTTAATGGGTACAGATCGTGAAACATACTGTACATGGAGCGTCACAGACACACACGTGCACACGCATCCCATGCGTTCGGGGCTGGTTATTTATGTAGCCGTGGATAGTTTCGGAGGAGTAGCATCACCATGGTGATGGCAGCCCACAGGATGGGCGAGCTAGCATGAAAGCAGGAGAGGGTGAGGAGGAAGGAGAGAGAGAGGTGATAAGACGGAGCAGAGGGAACGGAGACGAGAAGCGAGAGAGTGAGAGTGTGAAGGGGGAGGACGCATAAGAGAGGATGAAGGGAAGAGATGGAGGAAGGAGAGGAGGAGATGAAGGAGCGAGAGAGCAATCCTCCCAGGGTATCTGTATCTCCACTCGATGATACATGATTGATATATATATATATATATATATATATATATTATCTCATATATACGACCTCTGTCACTTATCACACACTTCACACACTCCTCTCGCCGCGTCCTCGCCTCGTGAGCGACGCCACTTACAGCCCTCACACTTTGGCTCTCCTTCTTTGACGCGACTATGGTGTGGCTTAGAGTGACCGGCTTAACATGTGAAAGCCCCCTGTATGATCCCTGCTTACATTATGCCTTCAGCATCGTTCGAGGTATCCAAGTGGTTCCAAGTGAGGCAAACAACAGGGTTTCAAACATAGGGCCTCGACTTAACCCCTCATTCTTTTGAAATCAAAAAACACCCAAATCCAACTATTTTAAAGGTATTACCTACACGTAGCCCCCTAAGTTATCATCTTTAGGGCATTTAGCAGACGCTTTTTGTCCAAGTCAAAACACGCGCACACCAACAGGGGTGTCAACCCCACAGGGCGACAGCCATCTGCTCCTTACACTGTCAGGAGCAGTTAGGGTTGAGTATCTTACTCAGGGACAACTCAACACTCAAGTCAACCCACTCTGCCTCCTGAGCTACCAGGCATTTTTACACTTCCAAGCCGGTACAGCGCAGCTTTGGAACACCCTGAAATATTACTGTTTTGCATTTACTTGACAATGAAACCCCCCAATATGTGTAGGGTTCCAGAGGGGAAATTGGGGAGCGATATGCTGGTGTATTACCTCGCTCAGTGTAAACACGCGGACCATGCCGGAAAAAAGGCGGGTATAAGACGGGTATATTATATATATAAGACGGGCTCCCTCTCTAGGTTACACACATGCCATTGTGTACATCCCCTCTGATTGGCTGATATGGCTACCCTGTCACGTGCTGATTAAGCACTGATCTATGCAACTTTCCTGGGCTGAAAGGTTTGGTCATGGGTTTTGTTTACCTAAACTCAACCATTTGGAAAGATTCATCACAGTTCTTAATCAATACCGAAGGAAGGATAACCTGTAAGTTTTGCATGTGTAAAATACCAACCACAATACTAGCTGCAGGGTTCGTTAAAACAAGGGGCTAGCATTTGATAGGATTGACAGTCAAATAGTCTCTTTTGCTTAGGAAGGAAACTGGGGGAATTTCCCCGGAAGTAAGTGGCAGCTGGCCGCAAGGGACTCAGAGGACCTTCAAGTATTGCCCACTTATTTGTAATTCTCTTTTTCAAAGGGTTCCTGAAGTGATTGAATGCTTCACACACCTCCTGACAGAAAGCTGCACATACATGACAAACGTTGGCTTTTGTGATACGAAAGGCATACAAAGAGGATCACCCAAAGTGTCTGTCAAGGTGCATTACTGTGAGGTTCATCTTCATTAAATCCAAGCAGATGAGGCTTATGTCTTCATGAACAGGGCCTTCCAAGGAGGGGATTGTGACAAAGAGGTCAGAACTCGAACGTCCTCCTACCGGCTTGGTGGATGCCAGGATATGAGCTGTGCAAATTCTCTAAATGCTCTAGAAAGGTACAACAATGCTTCCTTTCCTATCTCCCCTAGAAAAGGGTACACTGGACATTCCTGTACCAAAGTAAAGGAGATAACGGCCTCTCCAGCCACTTGCAGCAGCAACATTTAAAGCGCTGCCAAACTCCGTTCATGGGAACAAACGATCAACAAGAGCAACAATTACTTTCATACGATCACACAAAATGAGGATCATTTCAATGAATATGAGATGGGATGGTGAGAGTGAACAATCATCCTTGTCCACATTTATTTAGCTTGCATGAAAAAAGACGATATGATCGTACTGAGTCCACCTCTGGAGCACTGTATCCTCCCCACGGGAGACCCACGTCCATAACAGCAGTAACATCCACCCCTGCATAGTGACCTGGCCTAGTGTCAATGCAGTCTGATTTTTCTGAATTCTCTGTATCACTTTTCCAAGAACTCTGAACTCTTCGACCGGAGCATCAAATTGCAACAATAGTATGTTTACTATGGAAGGTATTATTTTAGCAAAAGTCTTCAGCATGTGTAAACTAAAGTCACAAATAGGTAACAGTAAATTTGAAGTCGTAAATATTTATTTTGCATGTGTACACAAAAGTTGCAAATGTGTAAGCAAACTCTTACTTTCTGGAGTCTTGAAAGTAGACAAGAAGGCATCCTACATGACGGAGTTGGGTATCTTACGTATTCCCCCCAAATGATTGCATTAACATGTCGCAAGTGTCCTCCAATGTATTCTAATGTTCTGCTTGGATGGTCCCAGTGTAGTTTGAAAAATGCACCCCCTGCCGGCGTCTTTCATTGGTTAATGCTGCAATTTTGTACCACCCATGGACGCTCTATGTCATACGCATACAAATCACTTTTGCTACACTTGTACCACATATACGTGTTAAAATGCTCAACAAAACATAGCGTTCTATGTAACTTAATTTGTGAGGAAATATTTCACAGATGTGCAACTTCTGATGCATTAGTTCACATTTGGGTTTACGACTGCACAAATTTTGTGCATGTTCTCAGATTATGAAACACGGGTGTTGGAATGTGTTTTGCACCAACTGCGCTTGCAATGAATTTGTGAGGAAATATTTCACAGATGTGCAACTTCTGATGCATTAGTTCACATTTGGGTTTACGACTGCACAAATTTTGTGCATGTTCTCAGATTACGAAACACGGGTGTTGGAATGTGTTTTGCACCAACTGCGCTGCAATGATTGTAGCAAAAGTATCAAGTGCATGACCCTTTGAGGTTGTAATGCACAGAATAGGATTTGTGCATCTGTAACAAAGGACTGTATATTTACGACTTCAAATTTACTGTTAAACATTTGTGACTTTAGTGTACGCATGCAAAATAAATATTTACGATTTCAAATTTACTTTTACCCATTTGTGACTTTAGTTTACGCATGCTTAAGTCTTTTGCCACAATAATACCATTATAGTTTACAGCAATTGTTGCTGTTGAATGTTATCTCCTCTTCTGGTTAAATAAAGGTAAACAAGACTTGATTTATGGGTTAGAAGAGACCATCTGGATTTTTATTCAGCTACCGTGGTCATCATCACACCATCCATCCATTATAATAATAATTTGAGGCTCTTTCTAATATCATATACTTACAAACGATATCATCTAACATTGGCCTGTCTGTCATTTCAATCTACGGATGATACCAACAAATTGGCGCAAATAATGTGTTGTTAGAAGGCTCATGTTACACTGAAAAGGTGTTTGGTCTACAAACCATTTTCTGTTAAACGTTTTATATTTTATGACTCAAGTATAAGGAAATATTGAAAGGAACCCTTTGGGGGATACCACGTAAACTGCACCTCAGTAATCACCATACCCTTATATGCTTAATTCACAGTTGTCATTCAGTATTCAACATGACATTTGTAATCATAATAAGTCCCATTACCTATAATTACATCAAATGTTGAAATCCGTCAAAATCTAAAAAGTTGTAATGAATGTTTGAATCCTCAACACTGACTCATATATTCCATTAACCTCTGGTGACTCACGGCCACTTTTGTGCAAAGGTCCACTAAGATCCTGGTTGCGACACAGAGACCCCTAGGTGTACCCTGGTGGTGGTGGACCTGTGCAGGTCTCCTAGAGATGAACACCTTGTCACTCGCTCTTGGGAGTAGCCTACACTGCAATTCATCGCTGATTGGTCGAGCAGGGAGTGGGCATTTTTTTGGGATTTATTTACTTTCAGAATTAAAACCGCCAATAACGGGGGTTCTGTCCACTCTAACTGGTCAACAGACTGACGCGAGCTAGCATGAGCTAACGTGAGCTAGCGTAGCTCGGCTGGCTGGCTGGCTTGGAGGGAGGGAGGAGTTCTGGGAGGGTCTATAGTAAAAATTTTGTAAACAAACTTTTTTTTATCTGTAGATTTAAGATGGTTTTATTGTCATCGGATATGATATGATTGTATAGGATATGATTTTATTGATAACTTTATTGAAATAAGAATTGCTCAGTATCAACTAGAGATTTTTCCAGGTTATAAAGGAGCTAGTTGAAATGTTACATATTTCATCTTTAAGTCTTCTACTGTTTTTCTTCCACAGGTATCTGATGAATGTGACGTTTGAGGGGCGTAACCTGTCGTTTAGCGAAGACGGTTACCAGATGCACCCCAAGCTGGTCATCATTCTGCTAGACAAGGAGAGGCGATGGGATAGGGTGATTATCTGCCTGCGTTGTCTTCTGTTGAATTTACCCTTGTCTCCACTATTGTATGTCTTGTATTGTTGTTGTTGCTGCTGCTGCTGCTGCTGTTTGGTTGGGTTGATTGCTGTCTTGTTATGTCTGCTTCTGAAGTACCTGTTAGCCTGTCACCTAGTCTGGCCTCACTTTAAATCTCCCACTCTCTCTCCATGTCCACGTCACTGTGTCTCTCTGTCGCTTCTCTCTGCCTCTGTCTCTGTCTCCAACTGTGTCTCTCTCTCTCTCTCTCTCTCTCTCTCTCTCTCTCTCTCTCTCTCTCTCTCTCTCTCTCTCTCTCTCTCTCTCTCTCTCTCTCTCTCTCTCTCTCTCTCTCTCTCTCTCTCTCTCTCTCTCTCTCTCTCTCTCTCTCTCTCTCTCTCTCTCTCTCTCTCTCTCTCTCTTCTCTCTCTCTCTCTCTCTCTCTCTCTCTCTCTCTCTCTCTCTCTCTCTCTCTCTGTGTCTCTCTATATTTGTTTCTCATTCTCTCTCACTCTCTTACGATTGTAAAGACTAGCGCTCACACACACACAAAATGGCTTTCTCTCATTCACACCTGATGGCTCTCTCTCTCACTCTCTCTCACCTGATGATTATGTCTCTCTTCTCTTACCTGATGTGTATTTGTGTCACTCTCGCTCCCTCTCTTGCTCACACATGATGACTCTCTCACTCTTTCTCTCTTACCTGAAGTGTGTGTGTGTCTCTATCTCTTGACCGATGTATGTGTGTGTGTCTCTCTCCCACCTGATCTCTTTCTATCTCACTCACACCATATGTGTGTATCTCTCTCTCTCTCTCTCTCTCTCTCTCTCTCTCTCTCTCTCTCTCTCTCTCTCTCTCTCTCTCTCTCTCTCTCTCTCTCTCTCTCTCTCTCTCTCTCTCTCTCTCTCTCTCTCTCTGTCTCCCTCACTCCCACCTGATGTCTCTCTCCCTCTTCCTCTCTCTCCCCTGACGCGTGTCTCTCTCTCTCTGTCTCTCTGTCTCTGTCTCTCTCTCTCTCTCTCTCTCTCTCTCTCTCTCTCTCTCTCTCTCTCTCTCTCTCTCTCTCTCTCTTCTCTCTCTCTCTCTCTCTCTCTCTCTCTCTCTCTCTCTCTCTCTCTCTCTCTCTCTCTCTCTCGGTCTCCCTCACTCCCACCCGATGTCTCTCTCCCTCTTCCTCTCTCTCCCCTGTTGCTAACTCTCTCTCTCTTTCTCCCTCACTCCCACCTGATGTCTCTCTCTCTGTCTCTCTCTCCCCTGACGTGTGTCTCTCTCCTGCACCGGGCCCCAGGTGGGGAAGTGGGAGCGGGGCACGCTGACGATGCGCTACCACGTGTGGCCCCGCTTCGAGCTCTACTCGGGGGTGGAGGAGCGCGAGGACGACCATCTGTCCATCGTGACGCTGGAGGAGGCGCCGTTCGTCATCGTGGAGAACGTGGACCCGCTCAGCGGCACCTGTATGAGGAACACCGTGCCCTGCCGCAAGCAGCTCAAGCTCATGTGAGGCCACAAGGGGCGCAGTTATTATTTAAAAAAATTTATTGAATTTTTCAACATATTTATTCACAAATTATAACGAATAATACCAAAGTGACAAGACACATTTATAGACACAAATAGATGACAAAACGATAATGTCATTAAACAACACACATCATCAAAAAAATAAATGGAATGGGGGGTGACAGGGCGGTTAGGATTCAGGAAACCCATGCTAAGTGCTCGGAAACAAAGGTTGTTTCATAGTATGATAGTACGAGAGTAAGGGTTCAGGGTTAGTTGTTTTTGTTTACGTTATTGTTTAGTCTAGTTGTGCTCAGACTCATGCAAGACCCGAGGAGATGATCTTGTTTTAATAGTGGTTCTATTGGCATTCTGTTCGTTTTATTGTTGTTATGTTGTTTTGTATTTGCTCTCATTTTTCAACTCATAGTCGAAATTTATCGTTTTTTGTTAGTTTTATTATTCATTTTATTTGTCATTCTGCTCCACTTCATGTGAGACTACACGAGATTCACATTATTCAGTGATTTGCTATTATTAGTTTATTATTATTGCCATAAATATGAGTAATTTATATTCGATTTATTTATACTAATAATTTTTATGTTTGAAGTAAATAGGAAACAGTCCAAAAAACCCTTTCTGTGGTTGTCGTTTTAGCTTGGAGGAGAACAAACTGTCAGTGTTCTGGTTGGACGAGCCAAGCGTAGCTCCAGTCGGATAGGACTGTGATTGATACCAGATTCTATTTCAGAGTGTAACGCGGTGTGAGATTTGATTACAATACATTAGTCTCTGATTGGATTTGTTAACCAATCAGCGGTGTAATTATGATGTCCTGACATTTTACAATTTAGAAACGTATTGTGCAACTAAAGTACCGCTCCATAGCAGCACCTCAGTGCCTCTCCTCCTCTGGGACTGGGTTATCATCTTCCTACTAGTGGACCACAAACACAGCCTCACGGCCGTTCCACTGCGCATGGGCGTGACCTGGAGATACATTCACATTTAGGGCATTTAGCAGACGCTTTTATCCAAAGTGATTTACAATAAGTACATTTGTCACAAGGTGTGACCCTAGATATTGTTCGAAGTCCAAAGACAAACAGTGTTGAAAATGTGATTTAAAAACATATCTTTACTATATATTCATTCGTTTCTAGTACCTTTGCAGCCACTGAAGGAAGAAGACAAAGCATAACTATAAAGGGGGTCCGTCTGTCTGTCCGCGCATCCTCCTCTCCCACCGACGCCCTTTGCTCTGTCCATATCCCCCCTCCCCCCCAAGTGCTCCATTTCTGTGTGTGCTCGCTGTCCTGATTACTGATCACTGCTAACTGCCACACTACCATACCCACACACACACACACACTCACACACACACACACACACACACACACACACACACACACACACACACACACACACACACACACACACACACACACACACACACACACACACACACACACACACACACACACACACACACACACACACACACACACACACACACACACACACACACACCCACACACACACACACACACACACACACACACCACACACACACACACACACACACACACACACACACACACACACACACACACACACACACACACACACACACACACACACACACACACACACACACACACACAACACACACACACCCAAACCCACACACACACACACACACACACACACACACACAACACACACACACACACACACACACACACACACACACACACACACACACACACACACACACACACACACACACACACACACACACACACACACACACACACACACACACACACACACACACACACACACACACACACACACACACACTCACACTCACACAAACCCACCAACACACACACACACATACACACACACACACACACACACACACACACACACACACACACACACACACACACACACACACACACACACACACACACACACACACACCCAAACCCACCAACACACACACACACAGACACACATTCACAACCACACACACACTCACACTCACACACACACACACACACACACACACACACACACACACACACACACACACACACACACACACACACACACACACAACACACACACACACACACGCACACTCACACACTCACCAAATGTGTTTACACCTGTAGCAAGGTCCACCTGTAGCAAGGTCCATGCTACACCCCAGCGTGGTGTCTTTGATTGGGCTTCTCCAGGCAAGTCAGGTCAAAGTCAAAGTGAACTTTATTGTCAGACCGACCGTGCAACAAGTTCCATAGAGGACCGAAATTGCGTTTCCCAATACTCCAAAGGTGCTATAAATATATTTACCACACAACATATAACATAATGACATTATAGTGAAAACAAACATTATGCATACATTATGCAGAACAGAATATTCAAAGCGTTATGAGGTAGTTATTGAGGTTCAGATAAAGGTGCAATATAGTGAAGTGCAAAAGGACACAGGGTGGTGTTGGAAATGCGATTAATTGTAGAAGTTTGTGGTAAATGATAGATGGCGCTGGGGCTCCATGTCCCCCTGCAGGAGGTCCCTCCCGGGTTGTGTGTGGTGATGGCTGGGCACACTGATTGCTCCATGTGCAGCCTCCTTCAGACCTGATCTCCAAATAGACATGGAGAGCGCACAGCTGTTGACGTTGATTTCCTGTTTGGCCGTTTCTTTCTCCCCCCCCCCCACCACCACCCTCACTCCCTCACCTTCCCCCGACCCCATCACCTGCTCCTCACCTCATCACCTCCCTCTTACCCCCCACCACCACCCTCACTCCCTCACCTTCCCCCGACCCCATCACCTGCTCCTCACCTCATCACCTCCCTCTTACCCCATCACCTGCTCCTCACCCCCTCACCTCCCTCTTACCCCATCACCTGCTCCTCACCCCCTCACCTCCCTCTTACCCCATCACCTGCTCCTCACCCCCTCACCTGCTCCTCACCTCATCACATGCTCCTCACCCCCTCACCTGCTCCTCACCCCATCACCTGCTCCTCATCCCCTCACCTCCCTCTTACTCCATCACCTTCCTACTTACCCCATCACCTCCCTCTTACCCCATCACCTTCCTCTTACCCCATCACCTTCCTCTTACCTCATCACCTTCCTCTTACCCCATCACCTTCCTCTTACCCCATCACCTCCCTCTTACCCCATCACCTTCTCCTCACCACATTCCCTTCACTTAACCCCGCCCCTCCAGCAACCAGACGGGCGACTCCGGTATCTATATCAAGCGCTGCTGTAAGGGCTTCTGCATCGACATCCTGAAGAAGATAGCCAAGTACGTCAAGTTCACCTACGACCTCTACCTGGTGACCAACGGGAAACACGGGAAGAAGATCAACGGCACCTGGAACGGCATGGTGGGAGAGGTGGGTGCTGCGCTGTGGGCTCTCTTCCTTCTCCCTCGCCTTGCTTTCTTTCTTCCTGCTCCATTCCTTCAAATATATACAACCACATAGTCACAGCTATTGTTTCCTCTCTCTCTCTCTCTCTCTCTCTCTCTCTCTCTCTCTCTCTCTCTCTCTCTCTCTCTCTCTCCCTCTCTCGCTCTCGCTCTCTCGCTCTCTCTCTCTCTCTCTCTCTCTCTCTCTCTCTCTCTCTCTCTCTCTCTCTCTCTCTCTCTCCCTCTCTCGCTCTCGCTCTCGCTCTCGCTCTCTCTCTCTCGCGCGTTCTCTCTCTCTCTCTCTCTCTCGCTCTCCCTCCCTCCTTGCCTCCTTGCCTGGGGAAGAGGCGGTGATCCTGTGAACATGAAGAGTATTAATCAGAGATTAAGAGAAAGTGTGGGTGAGAGTAAGTGAGCCAGAGAGAAGGAGAGAGAAAAGAAGAAGAGCATGAGGAAGAGGAAGAGGAAGAAGAAGAAAAGAAAAAAAGCAGCCCGAGCTGGAGCAGTCGGCCTTGGGCTAAGACGTGCTTTCTTCCTGCTCTGAATGACATTTTGCGCACACATCTTGGCTAGATCATGCCATGTAATTGATTGCGCTGCAGCTAGGAGCCGGGGACAGGTGAAGGCAGCCGGCTGCATGAATATCACCTTAGGATCACCTCCAGTGCCATGGGAGGTTCAGTATAAAATATACAGATAGGTCAATGGATATTTCATTAACTCCCGAGGGGACAATTGGTCCTAACAGCAGCAAATATAAATATATAAACCAATATAAAGTTATGAAAAAGAAACGGTAGAAAGCTGAATTTAATTATGCAAAGTACTGTGCATTTGTATTTGCATGATGAGGCGTGTGTGCAGCTAGCACAGAGAGCAAGTCTTGCTCTGCTGTTCCTGGGGAGTGATGGTACGTAGTAGTGTCTGTCTCTCTGCTTCTTGTTGTGGTGGCCAAAGGGCTCGGGGCGGTAGTGAAGCCCTTGCACACAGAGACGCAGGGGACGGTCAGGTAGCCAGACTACACTTAAAGCTTCCTATTACCGCCACTTACACAAAGTGCTCTCTCTAATGAAAGAGGCAGCGTTGAAAGGAGCGTGTGTGTGTGTGTGTGTGTGTGTGTGTGTGTGTGTGTGTGTGTGTGTGTGTGTGTGTGTGTGTGTGTGTGTGTGTGTGTGTGTGTGTGTGTGTGTGTGTGTGTGTGTGTGTGTGTGTGTGTGTGTGTGTGTGTGTGTGTGTGTGTGTGTGTGTGTGTGTGT
>OLKM01002698.1:45000-57626 GCA_900291075.1 Melanogrammus aeglefinus | reverse complement strand
TTGACTTTAAAGCACTTTGCTCATAGCATTGGCTGTTTTAAATGTGCCTATACAAATAAAGTTGACATTGACTTTGACGTATAATTAAGATTGATTCTTGATTGATGCATGTGTAAGGGAAATTAATTGTAGCCAAAATGTATTATCTTTATATTGCAGTGAATCACAACTCATTGTTTTTTTAGTGTGATGAAATAAATTGGGGCTTCATATTTTATTAGGACAAAAGAAGAAAAAGTTCTGTTTTGATTACAGTGAGTTTCATGTTGACAGCAATATCATACTGGAGTGTTGTCTCTTTTAATTGCAGCTTATATGATTTATTTGTAATTCCATGAGAAAGTTCAAATATTACTATGATATTTGCTGTCACATGAAAACTCACTGGTAATCAAAAACAAACCTTTTCTTTTCGGTGAAAAATTAGAAAAAGTGTATGGGCCAAGCACCACCTCTAGTGGATGTACTTGATGACAGTCCATCAGAATTCCCCACCAGTTTCCTCAAGTCATAATTTAATACTTACATACATAATTTTAGTACGTGTTCTTTATTGCTTAATGCTTGTCTTAATATCTTTTAATTGCCCCCCAAAACTAATTCAAGATATTTGAACAGAAGTATGTTGTCACCAAGCGTATAAAGTAAAGTACATTTTTAAAAAGAGGCTAAAGCATATTTGCAATTCAGGTAGATAACCAGAAGCTTTAACAAGAGGTAACCAGTTCAAGTCACGAGAAACATAATGGATTGACAGCATAGGAGGACCGAATGAGTATAAGATTGTAGGTTAATAAACATCCATGCAGTTTGCCTGTCATGACAATATTAAATAACATTAATCTTTCCACAAGGGACTGCTTTCCACAGTAAGATATAGCACATTAGGCTAAGCTTAGTTCTATTGTGGTCAGACTATACCGATGCCTACTGTCTGCTTCATATTTCGTATGACAAGATGGCGCAGTTTCCAGCCGGAGAGAGCCGACGAGGCTTCCGTACGACGGAAGTGGGCAAAGGTGGGCGTGGTTTCAGCTGAACTGGGTTGGGAAAAAAAACATAGACGCGTACGGGTTGAGGCAGTGGGCACGCCAACAAATGGATAGCACCATCGTTGTATGGGTAGATATTTACGAGTGGCGATTTTAGCCTGAATTTCTGGTGGGGCAAAATTATTATGAACGTCATATTACGTCACAATATAGGTAGCTGATTATTATAACAGTAGGCCTAACGTATATAGAACCAGTTCAAGGTATACTATGGGCGCATTTTGAGTGCCAGCAGGAGCAGACATGCCTATTTCAATACAATTTCACATGCTTTAGCGCTCAGTACGACACAAAGATGTTGCCTATAATAATAATAATAAGAATAATAATATAATAATAATATTGCATTATATTTTAAACGCACTATTCGTTCCAAAGAATTCTCAGAAGCGCACTGGTACGCACTGATGGAGATAGTGAGCTTAAGTAAAAACAATTAGACAGACACATAGCTTCAATAACTGTCCTATTTATTTAAACCAAAAAGTACGATCTCCTTCAGCTGTAAAAAAAAAAAAAAAAAAGGTTACTTCCAGCCAATGCCGATCACTTAAAGGAAGTTGGCTCGACGGTTTCTTTGCTTGAGCAAACCTCTCGATTACTTTGTCGTTAAAATCCAGCAGCTCCATTAATGAAGGTGTTTTCAATGAAAGCATGGCAGAGGGCGTTCAGTCTCGTCTGTCCATCGTGTTCTAGCTGAAAGTCTTTATCCTTTTTCAGCGTTCGCATTATTCCCAGTCTACATTACGTAGAATACGTAGATTACGCTAGTTAACGGTCTAGGGGCAAATTTGAAAATTGCCCCTAGCCTCAATGTTAAACTTTGGCGGTGTGTTCGCGCTCATTGGTGTTTTATGTACGGTGGAGCAGCGTGGGCCTTTGCCCCCTCCGGAACAGGAAACGGGAAATATAGACATAACGTTATTCAAGCAAGCACACAGGCAGTAGAACACACACGAATCAAATTACTCCAAAACAAGGCAAAAATGCTTGTGAGGCAAGTTATTCACACAAATATGTAGCGCTACTTTGCATATAAAAATATATATATTGTTTGCCACGAAGTAGAATGGGATTGACCGTTTGCCTCCAACAGCGCATCGGCGTGGGTCTGGTGGGGCAGCTCCCACCTCCCCTATGTAGAAACGGCCACTGGGCCTCAGTCTGCTGTGTGTCCACCTGGAGGTGACGTGGGTTTCATCAAACAGTCCATACATGGTGGAACGATATTAACTTTGAATTGGCCCTTACTGAGTTCTCAGACCTCGTAGCAGGAGATGGCCTTAAAAATAGTAGGGCTACTGCTTCGTGTAGGTTCTTTATTCCTAGCTATCTTTGTGTTATAACTGTTGGGAATGGGTTAAACCGAGTGATTGTTGTTGCTCGGCCACTTTGGTTCTATGGAACATCCTACTTTTACAGACAATGATATATTCTTGTCTGCTAAACGCCCTGAATGTAAATGTGGAATACATGGCCCTCTAGGGGGGGCAAGCCGCACAACCTTCTCACGATAGATTCTGCATGTCTGGGATCCGTCATTATTTGTTAATAAACAAAGCAGTGGACATCGTCTATTCAATTCCCAGATTAACATATGACCATTTCCACACTTCCCCAGGGAATGTTTATCATTGTATGTAGTGTTGTGTGTTGTTGTGTGTGTGTTGTGGGTGTGTTGTGTGGTGTGTGTGTGTGGTGTGTGTGTGTGTGTGTCTCTGTAGTGTGTTGATTTGACGTGGAACAAACTGAACACACTGAGGCCACTTCTCCAAAACAATGATTATTAGAAGGCAGAGAGCGACGTGGCTCACGAGCGCTCACGGCTAGTCAGACCAACACTCGGGAGTCCGATCCGGTCCTCACAGGTCCTGGCGTTTGCCCGGATCCCCCGTCCGGCTCGGCCCGGGGTCACCCCAGGACCCGCTCCCCCCCCTGGTCTCTGCGTGGCCCCCGCGGGTGCAGGGAGAGGAGAGGCGGGGGCCTCGATTGAGATGCTGGCCAGCCACACATGACCTTCTTATCGGGGCCGGCGTGACCTGTGGAGGCCTGCTTCTGGGACCAGCGCCCAGAAGTTCTCCGAAGGTGATGTCCTTGCCCTCCTCCACGCCCATCTTTGCTTCAGGAACCGTTTGGAGCCGCTTGGCGGCGTGCCCCATAGTCTGGAGAGACACACACAGACACACACACACAACACACACACACAACACACACACCACACACCACACACAACAGACACACACACACAAGACACCACACACACAGACACCACACACCACACCACACACAGAGAGACACACACACAGAGAGACACACAAACACACACAGAGGACACACAGACACACAAACACGACATGCAAACACACACACAAAAACACACACACAGAAGCACACAGACACACACCAAACAGACCACACACAGCCCACACCAGAAGCACAAGCACACGATAGACAGACACCACACACACACACACACACAACACGTGCAGCCACCCACACACACACACACCGCAGAAACACACACACACACACAACACACACACACCACACACACAACACACACACACACACCAACACACACACACACAACACACACACACGAAGAGAGTCAGTGTATGGATTATATGATTCCAACAACAAAACATGGCCGGCCCTGTCTCGAGATAAAGGCAGACATGTGCAGTGTGGAATTCAAACACTAGGATGCAGTATCAGCATCAGTCAGTATCAATTCATTATACTGAAGGCGTCCACGTTGCAATAGGGATAGCACCACATCCTTTTTGAGGACGGAGTGGAGGTGGATGAGTTGGAGGAGGTGGGTACGATTGAGGATGGGGGTGGAGTTAAGGAGGTCGAGGTGCGAGGTGTTGCAGGGAAGCTGTTCTGTACCTTGGCCAGGGTGGGCAGTGATTGGACACCAGGCCTGGAACTCTGCGGATGTCCAGCGTTTGAGGCGGCCGATTTCCTTGGCCTCGAGAAGAACCCAGTGGACCAGCGTGTTGAAGGGCCAGCTCAGGGTCCGAGTACTGCAGCACCGACAGACAGACGTTAACCTATCACTGCTCTGCTACTGCCAGCACAGACAGGAAACACTCAACACTGTGAGCACGTGACCCAGGCACAGACAAATCACCTCATACTCTCCGAGCACTGCCCAGCACAGGCAGACGTCACAGAGTACTACGCGCACAGACAGACGTCACACTGAGTTACTACTTCCAGCACAGACAGACGTCACACGATACTGACGCAGCACAGACAGACGTTCACACTGAGGACTGACGCAGCACAGACAGACGTCCACACTGAGTACTTGACCGCAGCACAGACAGAGTCACACTGATACTGACGGCAGAACAGACAGAAACACATTACTCCGAGGTTGACGCAGCACAAGACGATTACTGCCCATAGTAAAACTCATCACTGCCAGACAGACCATCCACTCACTCGTTTCTACTGTTGATAATGTAACATTAGTCTGCTTCCTCCGCTCTCATGTTGACCAGACTCATCTTCTGTGTGTGTCTGCAGTGCTGCTTGTCGCCCCAGACAGCCCCCGGACAGTATAGGGCCGAGCTTCTGAGTGGCCAACAGCGTGCGTCGCAGTGGTCGCGTCGATAGGTCGCATTGGTCCGCTGTGTGGTCAGCTCTTCGGCTGCTTTCAGCGCTGTGTCGCTGGCTGGGCTCGGTCGCTCAAAATCTTATGGCGGGTCCTTAATCAGTTAATTTGTTATTAACGTTTTTTTGCGACAGTTGAAGTACCAGAAAGCCATGCTCTCTGCGAAAGCTTTCCTACAGCTCGTTATTTGCAAATATTATTTTTATATTGAAGTTGGCTATGGTCTATCAGTATCAATAAAAATGTATTTATTGTAATTTGGGCGGGGCCGTTTAAAATTTAATAATAAAAAAGAATATAAGTGTAAGCAATTTATCTGAAATACATAGTGGTTACATTTGTATGCGGGTAGTTATAGGGCCTGAATCAAGAAAACCTGGTGAATCGATTCTCTGCAAAGGTTTGGAATGATTTTGCTCCTTTAGTCAAACTCACTGACGCAATCGGCCTCTTCATTTCGAACATTTTAGTATGATTTAGACGATTGGTATGAAATAATACGACGTAATGGACGGGCTGCCTGCGACGCTGCACCCCCATATGTTTCCATATTGAGAGAAATGACAGTGTTACCCCTTATGTTGATTTGATTTTAAAAACGACAGTGTGTACCCCGTTACTGTTTTATTGATGAAAAACGACCATTGTTACCCCTTATGTTGTATTTATAAATAGTCGACATTGTTTGCATCTGATAAAAAAAACGACAGCGTATACCCTTTAAGTTTTTATTTGATAAAAAATGACAGTGTTACCCTTATGTTTTATTTTGATTAACCAATGACAGATGTATACCCCATATGTTCATTATGATAAGAAAGACGTGGTTAACCCCTTATGTTGTATTGAAATATCGACATTGTTATGATTTGATATAAAAAACGACTATGTTACCCCTATGTTTTTTTGATGACGACCGATAAAATCTTTATCACTCGTATGACGAAAGAACTTGTCGGCCTACATATGTTATTATTGACAATTTACAAAACAAATAGGCTATAATAATAATATCTAAAAAGCATTATTTCAATACAGCCCAATTAAACTAATATATCACTCTTTTATAACGAAGTGCTTTTGTGCCTAATAACCTTATTAGCTTAATTGACATTTAAGAAAAACAAAATATATAGATTATAACAGTATATATTAACAGATAAAATACATTATTTTGAATACGCCCCCAATTACAACTGATACATTTTATTCATACTGTAGACCCAACGATGTCATCATTTTCAAAACTGGAGACCTACTTCAATATAAAAATAATATTGCTAATAAAGAGCTTGTGGAAGCTTTCGCCAGAAACATGGCTTTCTGGTACTTCAACTGTCGCAAAAAACCGTTAATAACATGTAGAAAATTAACTGATTAAGGACCTCCCATAAGACTTTGAGCGACCGAGCCAGCAGCGACCAACAGCGGCTGAAAGCAGCCAGACGAGCGACCAACACAGCGTACCGACCGGACCAATGCGACCTACGACGCGGACCAGCTGCGACCTACGTCGCGACGCACGTCCGTTGGCGCACTCAGAGAGCTCGCCTGTCCTCCCCGGATCAGAGAAGGATCTTCTGATTTCAGTCTGGAGGCTCCCTCCCGTCTGATTGGTTCCCATACTTAAGAATTTCGATTCTTCTTAAAAAAAACAACGAACTATGCCATTTGAATGATTCACGGAAATCCGATCAGCACGGGAAGGTCTGAAAAATCAAAACTGTGCCCTAAACATGAGCAGTTTTTTTCCTTCAATTCCCTGGCTGCCAACCTAGTGGCCAACTCAGAACCGCCAGATCCGACGTCTCGTCAGGAACCGCCAGATCCGCGTCTCATACAGAATCACGCATACCACACAGACACAGAATCACGCATACCACACAGACACAGACACACACAGAAACACACTCACACAGAAACACTCCAACACAGACACAAACAGACAGACAAAGACGCACACGCACAGACTCACACATAGGCTACAGTAAGTTTAGTGCGTGTGTTAAAACCAGAAAAAGTATTCCCCCTCGCTTGTGTTGCTCAGGGTCAGTGTTGATTAGTGGGCGGTTGGCTGGGGTCACATGACTCACACTTCCTCTAGGTAACACAACCTGGTCTGAATAAAAGGTGAGAATCGTATCACCTCCTTAACCAAACTCACCATGATGCTTCATTAACCAGCAGGTAGCAGACTATACCGTAAATACTGTGGTTGTACTGCGTCGAGCTCCCATGTACAGATGTCGTACAGCCTATTGCGTTAGCCTTTCTGAACCTGACTGAACGTGTATAAAGTTAAACCACTAATAAACCAGATAACATGTCGCCATGGGCGTCAACCGAAGATTCAAAGTGGAGTTTCTACCACGCGAATAAAAACGGAGCTGAAGAATTCCTGAACATGAGAAGTTCTACTGGCAACATAAAACAGAACCCGTGCGGAGTGGACGGGGAGAGAACAGTGGAGAGCTTACAGTTAGAGATCAGTCTGACATTCCTCAAGCTGTTCTCCCCGACCCTCCCTGACCCGTCGAGTCCACCGAGACCGTCCCAGTCCGTCCCAGTCCAACCCAGTCATTCAGAGAACCCACAGACAGCTAAGAACTGGTTGGTTCTAGCAGCCACCCGGAGTAACCGGACTCACGCTGTTCGGTCAGACCACAGCGACTCGAAGCGCATTCAGACGGGATTAAACGCACTGCAACACTTTTCCTTTCACCGGTTGAACCTTGGATCTGTAGACCCGCACGTAGCTTAGCCTCCGAGGGTCTGAGGACATCTCCATTTGCAGAGAGCTACAGTTCCCTACTATCTCCATGAGATCGACACCTACAGGAGTGGTCGCGTCAGGAGACACTTCACCTTAACGGCCAATCCTGCAGTCCCCGTGCGATTTTAGTGGTTCCCCTCCTCCGGACGTCCCCGCGGTTATATCTGCTGTTGCGAGGCATGACGTCATGACGGCTGTCATACCGACGTAAACACGACAGCGCGAGGCGCCGTGTGTAACCGCCCCCGATGTGAGTGTGTGTGTGGCCCGCACACACACACACGGGCGCATTCGCGCGGACCGGCACTCACACACTCGCTCATACAAATACGCACTCACGCGCCATGGACACCACGCACACACACATGCATGAACACACGCGACGGCCACGCACGCACAGCCACACACACACACACACACAACACACACACACACACACACCACACAGACACACACACCACCACACACACACACACACACACACACACACACACCACACACACACACACACTTGAAAGTAGAGTCATAAATCAGATCCTGCTGCTGATATCCACACGTGCACGCCTTTATTCTCAACGGCCAACGAAGAGAAAAATTGTTCTTTCATCCAATACAGACTAAAAATATCCACTGTAGCCTTTTAATTAGCCTATAACTTTTAATATAACTTCTATTTTATTTACCATTCTTATCAAGTTGACATTATCGTGTTTAGGACAAGGGGTTATTATCAGTGACCCATCAACTAAAACTGCTCCCACCACAAACACTGAAAATCCTCCCCGTCATCCTGTATCAGTGAACATGCTGGTTCGATCTGCGCCTCCGCGCCGAATAGACCACGCCCCCCCTCGCTCATTGGGTCGTGATATTACTGCTCGTTCATGAACGAAGGGGATAGACGTTCTAATTCTACCTGAACAGTAGTAGTACAGTAGACAAGATGTGGTCGATTCAACCTAAACAAATGAATGACTTATTGTTTAGGGTCGAATACCTAAACGAACCCTAGATTGTATTCTGTTGGCGTCTGATCACAATTGATTTTTTAGCAGAGAGAATTAAGTGAAATACTTCAACACCCTACTTGGATTAGAAAATAATATGCAAAAGTATGAAAAAAACCAGTCCAGAAACCAGTTACATGTAAAATATAGTCGATCGTGTGTGTGTGTGTGTTGTGTTTGTTGTGTGTGTGTGTGTGTGTGGTGTGTGTGTGTGTGTGTGTGTTGTGTGTGTGTGTGTGTGTGTGTGTGTGTGTGTGTGTGTGTGTGTGTGTGTGTGTGTGTGTGTGTGTGTGTGTGTGTGTTGTGTGTGTGTGCGTGCGTGCGTTGCGTGCGTGCGGTGCGTGCGTATGCGTGCGTGCGTGTTGTGCGCGCGCGTGTGTGTGTTGTTGTGTCTGTGTTTAGGTGCAAGCGTGCTTTGGCTGATGAACAGTTGACCAGGGGCCAGTATGAAACCAGTATTTCACTGAAGCTAACTTGAACATAACAGTGCACACATGTATGTAGCGGTACACAAAATGTACACACATGACCACAACATGAATGTGTAGCAGTACATAACATGTACACAACATGTACACAACGTGGTGGGCCTAGTGTGCAGATTACTGGCTCCTCATGAAACAACCCAGCAGGTCAGCTGAGTCTGTATTATTCATGGTTTGACTGGTTTCAGGGCAGTCCTCGATCGTCCCATCAGACCGGTTCTGTCTTGGGGGCGGAGGAGGGAGGACCTGGAAGGAGGGACCTAGGAGAGGACTCCTGGAGGACGGACTGGGAAGGAGAGGTCGCTGCCCGGACTGATCCAAAACTGGATCCGTCTGATCCCCTGGGACGAGACAGAGGGGTATCGACAGACAGACAGACAGACAGACAGACAGGCAGACTGACAGGCAGGGAGACAGACAGGCAGCAGACAGACAGACAAACAAACAGACAGATAGGCAGCAGACAGACAGACAGACAGACAGACAGCCAGCCAGACCGCCAGACAGACAGCCAGACAGACAGACAGACAGACAGACAGGCAGACTGACAGACTGACGGCGACAGAACGGTTGTGTAGGTTTGTAGTGTGATAGATACTGCCCTGGCATCACAGGCCATGTTGTGATGCTACGGCTGCCATAGGGAAGACGAAGAGCATCACGAGGTGGCTCTCTGGCCTCCATGGTGGTCTCCATGGTGACGCCGCAGTCCGGCTCATCCTTCTGCTCCAGAACTCTTCATCGCTGGAGTCTCTGTCCCACACAACCCAGTTGAATTCAGTTGAAAGTGTTCGCCTTGCGGCCCAATGGGAGACCCGCCACTTCTGCTCCAAGGGCCAGACTTTGGTCAGGGCAGATTGTTTGAGTCAGCGGCTGATGTTTGGGTCAGGGCAGATGTTTGAGTCAGGCAGATGTTTGAGTCAGGGCAGATGTTTGAGTCGGGGGTGTTGTTTGAGTCAGGGCAGATGTTTGGTGCAGGGCAGATGTTTGAGCCAGGGCAGATGTTTGAGTCAGGCAGGATGTTTGGGTCTGGGGGCAGATGTTTTGAGTCAGGGAGATGTTTGAGTCAGGGAATGTTTGAGTCGGGGGGCAGATGTTTGGGTCAGGGCAGATGTTTGAGTCAGGCGATGGTTATTGAGTCAGGCAGATGTTGAGTCAGGGCAGGATGTTTGAGTCAGGGCAGATGTTGAGTCGGGCGGCTGATGTTTGAGTCGGGGGGGCAGAATTGTTTGAGGTCGGGGGGGCAAGATGTTGAGTCAGGGCAGATGTGTTGAATCAGGGCAGATGGTTTGAGTCAGGACAGATGTTTGAGTCTGGGCAGGGATGTTATGAGTTGGGGGCAGATGTTTTGAGTAAGGCAGATGTTTGAGTCAGGGCCAGTGAATGGGGAATTCTCATAGCCTTGTAGCCGTCAGTCTGGAGCTCTGAAGGCATGAGTACCGAGACATTCCCCAGCGGCCGCTGAATCTACACAAACCCACGACCTCCCCGTTCCACTCACATGGTGCTCGGCTCTAAGAGACTTCTCCGTCCCGGTCCTGTGTTTCTACTGCCCACTATCCACTCCCCTCGGTTCTACTCTCCTCCTGTCCGATGCAGTAGAGCCAGAACCCCCCGGTGCCCGCATACCTCTCTCCTCCGGGGCGGAGGCGAGGTCGCCGGGGAGCACAGCACACACAGATGTCTCCAGCGTCCCGAGCAGAGCTGCAGTACTGAAAGGCTGCAGAGAGAACAGCACCACGTTCAACCCGCAGGGTTCCAGACCCTCTGTATCCTCTACGCTTCAACTTAGACGAGGAACATCTATACATCTCATACTTATTATTATTTACAACATATGGAGAGTGCGGTCGTATACAAGAGTCATTTAGCAGACACTATACAGCCAAGGGACTTCATATGTCGTGGACGTGTGAATCAGACATTCTGCTTAGCTGCAGCTGAGGGTGTGGACATTTGACCAGAGCCACAGCCTTTGGGCGAGAGCCGTCTCTCCCGGCCTTGGCATGGCACCGTGGGACGCGCAGGTTCCGGGCCTCTACTTTGAATTGCAGCGAGGGCAGGTGACAGTATATTGCCCCGCCTCCTCCAGCAGGTGAGAGCTGGAAGCGGATCCCCCCAGCCTCCTGACAGGTGAGCTGCACCCGGTACCTACAAGAAAGACGACACACCAGACGCATCCAACCGCTGAAACACAGCCCAGGAACTGCAGTCCCTAGCGCTCTGATTGGCCCGTTTGGCCAGGAGAGCACTGTCACCGTTTCAAACAATCACAAAACTAGACTCTTTTTTAAGATATACTTGCTATAAGTGCTGAGCAGTCTTAGATTCTTTTAGAAGCATTTGTTCTGGAGGGGAGGGGGTGTTACCGGAGGAAGAGTAGAGCAAGACAGCGTTCCTTGGCACCTCCTCTCTTCCTTGTCGTCCGTTTGCCTGGTACCTCAGCTCCGCGGCGTTTCCCAGAATCCTCTTCTGTTCCAGAGTGTGGTGTAGAGGAAGAAGGCTCCGTCCTACGAGAGGAGAGGATCTCAGAGCTAGAAGTAATGTTTCTGGCCGGCTGGTACCTGTAAATACACACAGTACTAGCACATACACAGAGTACCAGCAGTACACAACGGTACCTAGAGTACACACGTAACTAGCAGTACACCAGGATTACCTAGCATACACAACAGGTACCTAGCGATACACAACAGGCTAGCATACACAACAGGTACTATCAGTTAACAACAGTTACTAGCAGTACCAACAACATGTATGTAGAGTGTAGTTCTCTGGCTAGCCTCACTACACTGTGCTCTCGTCGACGCCCCTCTCGTCAGAGCTAGACGTGTCTGAGCGTTCCCCACACTACTTAGTTCTCCGTTCTCAGGATGGGTTGGGATGCCACTCTGACCCCTCTCGCACAGCGTACCCTGCCGGGGCCCTTGAGCAGCAGCCATTGGTCTGGACCAGATGTGCCTCTTCGGTGAGGAAGGTCTCTCATCTAGAGATCTGACGGACAGAAACGACCGCTATGCCCTCGTTACGTCAAGCCCGACCGACTCACTCACTACTGTGTGTGTGAGACGTGTGTGTTTGTGGTGTATGTGTATGGTGTGTGCTGCAATGTGTGTCGTGTGCTGTGGTGTGTGTGTTGTGTGTGTAAGTGTGTGTTTCGTGTGTGGTGTGTGTGTCTGTATGTGTAACGGTGGATCGTGTGTGTTCCTGTGTGTTTGTGTCTGTAGTGTGTGTCTCCGTGTAGTGCTGTAGTGTGTGTCTGTGTGTCGATATAGTGTGTGTTGTTTGTGTCGTGTGTGTAAGCGTGTGTGTGTGTGTGTTGCTTGTCTTAGAGACAACTTTATGTTCAATCCTTATAGTAGGAGGGAGGAGACGGAGAGGAGAGAGGAGGAGAAGAGAGAGAGAGAGAGAGAGAGAGATAGAGAGGAGAGAGTAGAGAGAGAGAAGAGAGAGAGAGAGGGGGGGGGCAAGGAGAGAGAGATAAAGAGAGAGATAAGAGGGGAGCGAGAGAAGGTGTAGAGGTGTTATGTGTTTACTGTTCCGTCAGGGTGGTAATGAAGCCAAATAGTCCGTCTTGAAGCGTTTGGAAGTAACTTCCTGTGTCAAGTGAGCAGCATAGAGAGAACCATACGATGACAGCCCATGAGAGAGAGCAGAAGAAGGAAGAGGAGAGAGAGAGAGAGA
>OLKM01002698.1:30000-37500 GCA_900291075.1 Melanogrammus aeglefinus | reverse complement strand
CCATAATGAATCACAGGGTTTTAATTGATCATAACTGAGAACAGCCCAGTAGTATTGCGAATGTTATTTTAGTCATGCAATAGTAGTCTCTGTTTCTATGACTATCATAATTAGGTGTCAAGCAACGAAGTTGCGAGACAACCTATTGTTTTTGTATGAATTCCTATTATTATTATTATTATTATTATTATTTATTACTGTTTTTACTATTATCTACGTAGTATTGTTATCATTATAATTAAAATTAGTAGTAGTGGGATCAGTAGTACTAGTAGTAGTTATACTAGTAGTACTAGTAGTACTGGTAACAAATGATAGTAAAGTCCCTGACCTGAGAGCAGCGTGGGTAGCATTAGCATGACGTTAGCCCGGGTGCTAGCAGACAGCCCCATGGAGAAGGAGGCTAGCAGCGCTATGGCGGCGGTGCTGTAGACACAGAACCACAGCGCCCCCCCCTGGAGGAGGAGGGCGGCGCAGCCGTAGAGCGACGCCAGGAGGAGCCCGCAGAGGAACCCCCCCACGCTGAGCCCTGCCTCCGCCAGCTGACCTTTGACCTGTCGCTTGGGCTTTGACCCCCGCGGCCTCCGACTGAGGAGAAGATAAAATACCTTTGAGGAGACTGGTAGGAGACTATTTATTTCTCTTGTGTATTTTACACTAAGATGTCGACAGATAAACTCTGAATCTGAGACACAGAGAGCCCAACAGGAATTCAAGTTAAGGTTTTATTTGTGTTGTTCTGATCACAGTAACTGTCTGATAGGGCTTCATGCACCTCATACAACACTATACTACTCTATTTATAACACTCAAAGACCCTGAGCTACAGGACAAGGGACCAATCAGAGAGGAGAGACAGAACGAGGGACCAATCAGAGAGGAGACAGAATGAGGGAGGGATGAGAGGAGAGAGACAGAATGATGGAGGGATGAGAGAGAACAGACAGAATGAGGGAGGGATGAGAGAGAAGAGACAGAATGATGGAGGGATGAGAGAGAAGAGACAGAATGATGAAGGGATGAGAGAGGAGACAGAATGATGGAGGGATGAGAGGAGAGAGACAGAATGATGGAGTGATGAGAGAGGAGAGACCGAATGATGGAGGGATGAGAGAGGAGAGACAGAATGAGGGAGTGATGACAGTTAACTCACCTGATTGACACGCTGGGTGAATCCATCTCTTCCAGCTGAGGGGTCGCTGGTGTTTCTCCTGAATCTCTCGTCTCCTTTGGTTCTCTTGTGTTGAACCGATGCGCTGGCGTTCGGTCTGACCGTCTCCCCCTCCAGGTCTGACGTTCTGGGTCTCACCCTCTCTGCAGAACCGGCTCACACCGGCCACCCCATTGTGATGTCATCGAGGGTTCCAGCAGATATGGGATGAAGTCATCGCTCAGCCTCTGATGATGTCATGGGCCATCCATGCCCCTCGGTTGTTATGTCACAAGCGGGGGCCGATGACACAGAATCCCCACGATACCGGTTTTAAACTGGTTCGGACTGACCCAGGGTGGTTCTCAGGGGAGGAGGAGACTGGACGACGGGAGAGATGGCGGTTAAGGCGCCCCACACCAGTGAGAACCTTTTAGTGTCTTTATTACCGATGTTTTTTACTCTGCTGTTGGTGTAGGTAAATAGTGTTTGCCTCATAGCATAATTGAAATTGTTAGTCTCATTCAGCTCTTCAGCGGATTGGTCGGTTCGCCCTGCCAGCCACTGTCTATAACCTCCTCTTCAGCCAATCAGAGGGTCCCCCTTGGGCCGGCCTCCTGCTTAGGGCTGTGTTTGGAGCTGTCAGTGGAGCAGGTGACTGTCACTCTCAGTAAACATTTCAACCGCAGTAAACCCTTCAAAGCAAAGTTCTTAGGTTGTAAATATCAGAGGCAGTGTACTGCCATCTGGAGGACGGTGCGTGTATGTTCATGTCTACAACAGGGCTGATGTGATTGGTTGTGTGTCCAGGTCTGTTCCTGGGCCTGATGTACAACCTCCCCATGACCGTCCACCTCAGACTGACAGCGGGCTGTTTCTTCATAGGTCAGCAGACGTTGGGAGGCCCATTGCTTCACTCAAGTTAAATTGTTTGGGACACAAAGACAAAAGGGCAGATTTATGACCTAATCTAGCCTAAAATATCCACATCAAGACTCCCTTACATCGTCGTTTGTCTGTGTGTGTGTGTGTGTGTGTGTGTGTGTGTGTGTGTGTGTGTGTGTGTGTGTGTGTGTGTGTGTGTGTGTGTGTGTGTGTGTGTGTGTGTGTGTGTGCGTGAGTGTGTACGTGTGTGCTTGTGTGCTTGTGTGTGTTTGTGTGCGTGAGTTTGCGTTTGTGTGTGTTTTGTGTGCGTGAGTTTTGGTTGTGTGTGTGTGCCGCTTACATGGGTGTGTGTGTGTGCATGTGCGCTGTTTTGCTTGCTTGCATATATCTGTGTGCGTGTGTGTGTGTGTGTGTGTGTGTGTGTGGTGTGTGTGTGTGTGTGTTGTGTGTGTGTGTGTGTGTGTGTGTGTGTTGTGGTGTGTGTGTGCCTGCATGTGTGTGTGTGTGTTGTGGCGTTGTGCGTGTTTGCGTGTGTGTGTGTGTGTGTGTTGTGTGTGTGTGTGTGCGTGCAGCTCTGTGTGTTGTGGGCGGGGTCTTCTCCTCCTCCTTCAGGGCGTCAGTCCTGATGATGTTTCCCAGCATGCTCGGCTCCAGGGGGCGGAGCTACCTGCTGGTGTACACCCTGTCCGCGCTCTACAGCGGTGAGGGACAGAGCCCCGCCTTGGGTCGGGTTTAGATCAGTTCAAACATGACAGAAAGGTGTCATCGAATGGCACGAGGAAACCAAAACAAGGCTCCATTTCCCCTTTTTTTTCTTCATATTTGAAAAGGAGTGGGAAGAAGTATACGTGTTTAATCCCGCTCCCTTTCATTAAATCATACAATAATTATAAACTACTACCTGTTACCTTTACTTAAATTAAACTTGCAATTTATGCAATTAATTTATGCAAGAAATACCTAAATGTAATTAAATAAATACCTAAATTATAACTACAATATAATTAAAAATAATTATATTATAGTCATATAATATTAAATTTGCTTACTTGAAAGCACAAAACATATTTTCTAAAGCAAAGTAAACACAGTAAGTATACCTGCATAGACACATATAAGTACACACGCACAAATACACATGAATTCATACCCCTATGCACATTCTACACACAGCCACGTCACCTTCAGCAGCAGTATCCACTGACCCCCTACTGCTGGGGCTCAGGGGTTTAACCCCGCTCTGAGGGGAACCCCCACAGGGCCGGGGTTCCCCTCTGGGGTCATTAACCCCGCTCTGATGGTAACCCCCACAGGGTGGGGGTTCCCCTCTGGGGTCATTGACCCCACTCTGATGTCAACCCCCACAGGGCCGGGGTTCCCCTCTGGGGTCATTAACCCCGCTCTGATGGTAACCCCCACAGAGTGGGGTTAATGACCCCAGAGGGGAACCCCCACAGGGTGGGGGTTCCCCTCTGGGGTCATTAACCCCGCTCTGATGGTAACCCCCACAGGGCCGGGGTTCCCCTCTGGGGTCATTAACCCCACTCTGATGTCAACCCCCACAGGGCCGGGGTTCCCCTCTGGGGTCATTGACCCCGCTCTGCTGTCAACCCCCACAGGGCCGCTGGGGAACATCCAGAGGAACGTGCAGGGCGTGGCCCTCTCTCTGGGCTGCAACCTGGACCTCCAGATGAACCACAGCCGGCTGCTCTGGAGGGCGACCGTGGAACCCCTCATCGCCATGAGCCAGCATGTCATGGTAGGAGGGGAGGGAGGGAGGGAGGGGGGAGGGAGGGGGAGGGAGGGAGTGATGGGAGGAGGGAGGCAGGGAGAGGTGTTGATTGGAGGAGTCTCTGTATGAGTGATGGATGAGGGAGATGTTTGTGTGGTGGGCAGTGTTGGGAAGGTTACTTTTAAAATGTATCCAGTCCCAGAACACAGAATACATGCTCAAAAATGTAATATATAACGTATTCCGTTTCATCACTCAATCTGAGTATTGTATTCTGAATACTTGGATTACTTCCACATTGAATTGCATTTTATCAGTGTAGGAATGCGGCATCACATCCTGCTTACTAAACAGGCCTATTCTGGTGTGTCCTTCTGTTCCAACTGGCTGAATGTGTTAGGCCCAAGTCTCCCTGAAAGTGATCTGTTTTATATAATTTGCTGTAGTGGAACAAAGACTATAAGGGTATGTTCATGCGAAAGATATTTGCTATTACATATTTGCTAACATTTTTTTCACTGAGCTAAGTGCATAGCTGTTGCCTATAAATTCGCCTTGAGAGAGAGAGAGAGAGAGAGAGAGAGGGAGAGGGAGAGGGAGAGAGAGGAGGGCGAGGGCGAGGGCGAGGGCGAGGGCGAGGGCGAGGGCGAGGGAGAGAGAGAGAGAGAGAGAGAGAGAGAGAGAGAGAGAGAGAGAGAGAGAGAGAGAGAGAGAGAGAAAAAAAGATTGTTCTATCTTTGGACAAAAAGGTCTGGGGCGTAGTGGACCGGTCAACTCCTTCTCCCTCATCCTGGATGCTGAATGTGTTAAATGCATCGGCATTTTTATGTGTGTTTTCCAGCATACATTTTATGTGGGTGTCTGTCCAAATTCCCCGACGGTCCGACAATTTGCTGCTAGTCTTGGAGTTACCGCTAATCAAACAATAATTCCCATAATGCGTGCGGCTGAGCGGGTGCCTGTTACGTCCAAAGAGGCGTATTCTTTGTAGAACTGGATCGGACCGAGGTGCGTTCGCTTTCACATCTCAAGCGAACCGTCCCAGGGTGCGTTTGGAAGCGAACCGAGACCAGCTGTTGAGGGAGGTCTCGGTCGGCTGATTTGGTTCACATCGAAGTGAGGTGGTTTTATTCACCCCAACGCAAACGTACCGAACCAAGGGGACCAAACTCGTTTAGTGCGCACTCAATGCTGTTGGTGTGAAAGCACGAATAAACTGCTGAAACAGAGGAATCGTCATGTAATCCATTGATTTCAACAATATAACTGTGTTCTCAATACCAACTATTTAAATTGTAACTGGAACGTACAGTTAGCTGTAGTTTGTATTCTGAATTCCGTTACTCCCCCACACTGGTGCTGGGTCCCAGGAGGAGAAGGTGGGCTTCCAGGAGGAGGCTCTGGACATCAGCAGGGCGTTCCAGCAGATCAGGGACGAGGTCCTCGCTCAGTACGGCTACGACCGCTTCAGCACCAATGGCTCCAGCAGCTCCACCCAGGACCAGTTCACCAGCAAGACCCGCCTGCAGTGTGACAGTGAGTCAGAGGACGCACTGGGATGACAGTACTGACATGACAGTACTGACATGATACCACAGTACTGACACAGTACTGACAGTACCACCGTATTAAACCACAGTACTGACATGATACCACAGTACTGACACAGTACTGACAGTACCACCGTATTAAACCACAGTACTGACATGATACCACAGTACTGACACAGTACTGACAGTACCACCGTATTAAACCACAGTACTGACATGATACCACAGTACTGACACAGTACTGACAGTACCACCGTATTAAACCACAGTACTGACATGATACCACAGTACTGACACAGTACTGACACAGTACTACACAGTGCTAACCCAGTAGCACTGCACGGTGCCGTACTGTCCAGACCTCACCATGCAGGTGGTGTGGTGTCCTCTGTCCTTCGGGTGGCGACCTTGGACCATTGGGGTGATGGCCTCTGACCTCTGTTCCAGGCGTGGTGGAGCAGGCGACCGGGCGGTGTCGGGACTGGTTCAGCAGGAAGTGGACCGACTGCGTGGAGACCGTCTCCGTCCCCGTCATCAGCGACATCCTGTGTGTGTCCATGAAGTTCCACTTCCTGTGTGACGTCATGAGAGGTAACGACCCCCCGTAACCATAGAAACAACTCGGATGACATCCCACTATGGCCATGTCATTATGTTAGTCTGTTATCTCGGCATCACACCGCTGCTGTGGGCTCCCTTTTCAACCAGAGAATCAAACAACAGTGTTTCTTTGCAGAAGCAATAAAAGGACTTTGAATTTGAATTATTTTGTTTAATATTTAGTAGGGCTGTCAAATGTAAGCGTTAATAATAAATCACAGAAAAAATAACGCGTTGAAAAAAAATGATGCAGATTAATCTCGCTTCTATATGCCCTTTGACCCGGTGCGTCATTTGCGTTGATACTAACCCGGGAAAATTTAAAAACGCATATCTGCAATGACAAAGATCTCCGTCCACACTATTGTTTTCATATCGTTTTCGGAATGTTTTGCATCCACGCTCCACACTGAAATTATTTTGATAAACAGTTGTTGTCGTGGTTACGTAACTCCGCCTCGCCTCTGTCTAGATAACGGGCGAGCGATCAGCTGATGGTTACAGTTGATCAGCTGGTTAATCATTTTCGACCCGGTCTTGTCCAGAGATCATCACTGCCACAGCAAGCTTGTGGCAGCGTCATGGCAACCAAACGCCATCGTTTCTGAAAGCCTCCGTCCTCCCTGTCCACACTACAATGCAAACCCAGTGTCTTCACATGTTTTGCTACCAAATAAACGTTAAAGTCTATTATGTCTATTATTCATTGAATCGCTCATCTGCCTTAATTTACTTGAATTCAATTATTTTGAAATACTTTCTCGGAAAAATGTAAGTATGCGATTAATTTAGATTAATTAATCACAGGGCCTGTGATTAATTAGATTAATATTTGTAATCGCTTGACAGCCTTAATATATAATATGTTTTGTACAGTAAGTAGGCGTGTACTGTTGGGGTAACGTGTAGCAAGTTGTCCAATCACGAGGCAGGACCCGGATGTGAGGGGAGGGGTCCTGGTTCACCCTCTCCCCCCCCCCCCCCCGGTGCAGTGATGACCCCGTGGTTCACCCTCTCACCCCTCACCCCCCCCCGGTGCAGTGATGACCCCGTGGTTTCACCCTCTCACCCCCCCCCCCCGGTGCAGTGATGACCCCCTGGTGCCGGGAGCAGATCCCGGTGGAGGGGAACTTCGGACAGACCTTCGATCAACTCAACCGCTCCATGAACCGGCTGGCCACGGAGTTCAGCACAAGCCTGGTCCTGGAGGTACAGCGGGTCCTGGGGGGTCTGGAGGTACAGCGGGTCCTGGGGGGTCTGGAGGTAGACGGTCCTGGAGGTAGAGCGGGTCCTGGGGGGTCTGGAGGTAGAGCGGGTCCTGGGGGTCTGGAGGTAGAGGCGGGTCCTGGGGGGTCTGGAGGTACACTGGGTCCTGGGGGGTCTGGAGGTAGACCAAGTCCTGGAGGTTCACTCGGTCCTGGGGGGTCTGGAGGTAGACCGGGTACTGGAGGTACAGCGGGTCCAGTCTAAGGTGTCCTGGGGAAAGACCTGAGGGGGGGCTGGGGCCTGGGGTTTATAGGGTGAAAGGGTTCTGGTCCTGATGGTCTTGGTTGGGTTCTGGTCTTGGTTGGGTTCTGGTCTGT